>CM034155.1:218633783-218662900 GCA_019776745.2 Taxus chinensis | reverse complement strand
ACTGCATCTTCTTCTAACGTGGGTTAGAATTAGCCCATCTGATGTATCTTTCGAGAAGTGACGTGGCCTTTGAATTTTCCTCCACATAATCCACTATGAGATTTGTAAAGAATATTCTCATATTCTAATTTGTCAACACATCTTAACAATATTCCATTAGAGGCTCTCTGATAGAACACTTTTTCTGAGATCACATACTTAGCAGATATGATGTGTAGCCATATTCTCTGTTGTGATGTTTCCCCTTCAAGGTACGCATGATCAATCATGAAATTAATAATTTTGGTGTATGATGGGAATGTAGAAATAGCGGGTTTCATTTTGACGTAATATATGAATCATCAGGGAAGTCCAAATTAACTAGGTTGACTTCATCGAATGGGTTATCATCTAACTAGTCTGCAATGATTTTTCCTTTCGTAGACTTTTGATTAATAAATGTTAGCTCGAACTCACCCATTAGAGTTATAAAATGTCCATATTTGTTAGATAAGGACCCTTTTGTGAGAAATGTACCTAAATGATATGTCTTAACAATGACTCTCGTTTCTTGGTTAAACATATAGTTTCTTAACTGCATTTTTGTAAAAACTATGGCAAGGCACTTTTTGTCTGTTAGAGTATATCATGTCTCATAGTTGAGAAGAATTTGATAGATAAAGTAGACCTCACGCTCTTGTTTATCATCATCCTCTTGAGCTAGCATGTAATCAAATGAGACATTTGTAGCCTGTGAATATAAGATTAAGGGGTGATCTGACTTAGGGGGCATGAGTGTGGGAAGGGACAATAAGAATAATTTCACCAACTCAAATTCTTCTTTACACTCTTCAATCTAATCATTGTAGTAATCTTTTTTCAACAAATTGTTTATTGGATGAATAAAAAAGGTCAAATCAGGAATGAACCTTTGGGTTACACCAAGATTTCCAAGAAAATACCTAATGCCATACTCGTATGATGGTGGAATAAATTTTTACACTACTCAGATTTTGGTTAGATCCACATAATTGCCTTGTGCAGATATAATGTATCCTAATAATTCACCTCCTATCATAGCGAATGCACATTTTTCTAGATTTAGAGTGAATATGTATTCGATTAGATGAGAGAGGATAACACGAAGCACTTCAAGGTGATTGGAGTTATTTCTAGCCTTAGCAAGGAGGTCATCAAGGTAGGATTCCATAATATAATGAACAAGATCATGGAATATGTAAGTCATGGCCCGTTGGTATGTCACTCCTAAAGTCTTAAGTTCGAATGACATGACTCTGAAATAATATGTTCTCTAAGGAGTGATAAACATGGGTTTTGGTCTAATCTTCCTCAGACATCTTGATTTGGTTGTATCAAGAAAATCCATCCATAATGGAAAACAACTCATATCCTACTATTGCGTCGACAATAATATCGATGGATGGAAGTGGGAAATCATCCTTGGGACATGCTTTGTTAATATCACGAAATTCAATGCAAATACAGATATTTTTTTTCTTCTTGAGAATGTCGATGATGTTGGATACCCACCATGAGTAGTTAACTAGTTTGATGAACACCACCTACAAGAGTTTCACAATTTATTCCTTTACCATGAGAGCTAATTTTTGATTCATGGGCCTTGATTTATGATTAATAGGCTTAACATTTGGTTTACTGACAAAATTATGTACCGCAACATGAGGAAAAATTCCTGTCATTTCCTTGTAGTTAAACACAAAATATTTTGATTTTTTTTTTAGAATTCACGTGTGTATCTCTATTTCCTTTGGAGTTAGAAAATATCCTAGCTTAAAAAATTTATGTTCCTCCTCCATCCCGATGTTTACATCAATCATTCCTTCAATTAAGGAGGCATTACCCTCTTACAATTAAGGCAAGGTTGGAGGTACCTCTAAGTCATGCTCTTCTTCTACCTCATAGACCTGAATAACTTCCATACGTGAAGGTTCGTTGCACAAAATCCAAATTAGGAAGAAGAGTGTGGTACAAGAGAAAAGCCAATATTATGGTGAGCAGGATGTAATTCCATGTAGCCATTTACGTACCCTAGGAACGCATCATCATTTTCAGTGTAGTCTATGGTGATAGGCTAATTCTCAGCTTCTATGTATGTCAGAATTGGAGTTGTTGGCATTTAGCGAACCAAAGGTTCGACGTGAACTAAAACCATAAAACATGTATCTTCTAACTCCTTTCTTGGAGTGAAGTGAGAAACATAAGTCACAATATAATCAGCTAAGAGATTTTTATCTCTAGGTATAGCTTTAATTGAATTGAAATGAAAATCCTTACTTAACTCCAAGACAACGGTCTTATAGAGCTACATGTGTTTAACCCAAGTCTCATATACTTTAGACACAATATTTGTGACTAGTTGTGAATCACCTAGCACCCTACTATTATGACCACCCATCCTTTTGACTACAATGAGACCAAGAAGTATAGCCTTGTATTCTGATCTATTTATTCATACATTCAAAGTTGAGATTAAAATAAAAAGGCATGACCTTCCCCTGAGGAGAGGTAAGAATTACGCATGCTCCAGAGCCAAAGTGGCACTTTTTTTCTATCGTAATTTAAATTCCATTAGTCACTTGGGAATATTAACATTGGATCATCTTTGGCATCATCCGCCTTCACTTTTGAGACCTCTACCATGCATACTTCATCGGCAGGGAGATCCGAGTCCCAGAGCATGACCTATGCCCATGGAATCAAATTGAAGTAGAAGGGGTAGGAAATTATTCAACAACTCAACTTTCATGTTTGTCACTCCTATTGACATTGTCTCAATAATTACATTTTCTTCCTTTACAACTAGAACTCCTTCAATCAAACCCATAGTTTCTAGTTCTTTTGTGGGAAACATCATTTCTTCTGGTGTTGAGCTAATAGGTTTATTTAACTAATTGGTAGGAAGCTCAAAGTAAAAATGAACACTTGGTCTCTTCTTTAGAATAGCTAGATGTATATCGAAGGGTTTTGGGTAACCCTGCCCATGAAGACCTTTCATAAATATAGCAATATTACTTCCTAAGAAAAAAGTGGAGGGAATCGCCTTCATGTCATGAACCCAAGGAAACTTGAGGATCATATTATAGGTTATTTCCCGATCTATAATATAAAATTCAGTTATAACCATCTTCTGTCACAAGGTGACTAGAAAGACTATAGTTCCAATTGACGTCACTTTGAGGCTATAATATCCTCTTAGTGTGTTTCATGTTGAGGAGTAATTGGTTTCTCCATAACTTAATTTCTAGAGGAAATATAAGGGAAATATGTTAATCTCTTCCCCATCATCCATCATCACACTATTTACATAGTTATTGTATATCCAAACCTATAAGAACAAGGTCAGATCACCTCTATAAGTTATTTCAGCATCCGTGGGCATCTTACTAATGTTGAATACAAATATGACATCTCTTTTAGGCTTCCCTGGAGGATAAACATCAAAGTCTATATGATTTATCTATGCTTTTGGAGGAGAGGTGATGTTAATCAAATGCCCAAGACCCAATACTCTAATAGGGTGGATCTATGAGTAGGGGAATTAATTAACAGATCTAAGAAGGAAATGTGAGAGATGGTCTTTTTTTGGTCATTGATCAAGTCATAAGTTCATATTAGTTTTCCTAGTGTCTCACGAATATCATTTAATATATTCGGGTAGATTGGGATAGGCTGTGAAGAATATTCTTTGGTTCTAGTGGTCACATTTATCTGAGGCTATATATCTAGCTCTACAAGGCCCACTATCTTAGTCTATTGACGTCAATCCAACAGGGGTTCAACTGATGGGTTTGACAAATTTAATCCTTCCCGATCATTGTTTCCCACCATTGGGGTATAGCTTACCATTATTGGATTGATTTGGGAGAGGATCATTGAAGATCCTGAGTGGAATATTTTGAGGGGACATTGATACCATGCTAGCATTTTGATTAGGCACATTAGGATTTGCCAAAAAAATTTCAAAGAAAATTTGTATTTGGTCTTCAGGTAGACGTTATAAAAACTTATTACAATCTCGATGAATTTTGACATCATTCCCTAGGACTCTATGAAAACCACAATATAAGACGGAGTCGTAATCTTGAGGTCTCTGGTTTCTATTCTGTTGTGGTTTGAATTTTTGATTTTTATTCAAATGTTGATTTTTATAATTGAATTTTGGAGCCTATTGCCCTTGATTTTGGACCTCGTTTGGGTACTCACATGGGTATTGACTAGGGCCTTGGGTCTACACTTATTGAACTTATTTTTGTTTTTATTGAAGTTGTTGATGTTGAGGATGATTGACATCCACATCATTGAATGTAGGTGAAAAATTGTTATTTTTTTGGTTATTTTCAGTTACATTGTTGTTGTTAGTTGTGTTTGGATTGGTGGTGTTAACAATGTTTGGTTTTTTGGACTGATTGGTAACACCATTAGCTATAGCTCCATGATTCTTGTTAAGAACCTTTGGTCACTGATTTTTTTTCATGTTATTAGGGAAGTTTTAATTACCTTGATTAGGATTTATTATCCTCCCATTAGAGTTGTAAGTCTTGCGACCGCTATCTATTATTTCTTGGTCTATTCAGAGAGCTCCCTCTAGCACCTCTTCATAACACCTAAGTGGGAACTTTTGGACCTCCTCCTTTGATTCTTGGTTGTTATAATGAAGGAGAAAGTCAGAGAGATCCATTTGATCCATGTTAGGAGCACTTAGTGAGCAGTAAAGAACTTTCCACCATCTTTGTATGAAATGTGCAATGGACCTGTTGTGATCTTGTTTGATATGGAGGAATTCTCGTATTCCTGTTATCAAAAGTTTATTCATGTCAAAATATTTAATAAAATTTGACATGATTTGCTTGAAATAATTTATCAAAGCCTCTTGAATTGTATAATACCAGTCAAGATTAATACCTTCTAACGTCTTAGGGAATTATTTTCCAACATACAAAAGTTGGGTATGCCTTGATGTGCGCAATAGGATCTCCTTCCCCTTTAAATTTTGGGAGGTATAGCATAGGTCTTTAGAGCATGGAATTCCATATAGAGAAGTCAAGAGGCTCTTTGAGATATTATAAGTAGGTGCCTACTACATAAGACTCAACCATTGATGGCATTTCTTGGGGAAGTGTAGGTGGAATTGATTGTTGAAATTGTGTAGCATAGAAATTTTTTGGGGCATAAGTGTGCCCCTATGGCTGACCATATGATCATGGGTAAGCGTACATGTCCCCCTATAGTTTCCTAGAATACTTGTACATGTAAGGGGGAAGATTGTTTTGATATGGATGTTGAGGTAAAAATTCAGGGAATGTTGCATTTCTAGATGACATGGATTTTGAGAATGCACTTTAGGATGGTGCCTGTGGTGGGTATCTATATGTATCATGGGGGGCATGCCTAAGGTACCTGACCTAGTTAGTAGATCCCTAGGGCTGTGAACACTCGTGTAAACCAGAGGCTTTGCTGCAATAGGCACTTGGCCATAGTTCTTTGAATCGAAAGGAATATTTCCTTGCCCAGTATATGAAGTATAAGTATTTTGGGCATTTACAATCTCCTTGCCCTTCTCTTCAAATATCAAGATGAATTCCCCAATCGATGTTTGTGTCTTTTGTTTTTGAATACTTTGTGTAGCCTTTGCTAGTTGTTGAGGGATGTGATATCCTGCTATAAATTTTTCATTATTTAGCCACCCCTCATTAGCAACATTTTCCACTGTAGGAGGTGTAGTGTTATTGTTTTGAAGCAAGACATGAACATATCCTTATGGCCTACTAAATGATTAAGTCATATTTTGGAAGTGTTGTTCAATTATTGCATAATGTACTAAATTATCCTCGTCTAAATGCAAGAGTTTGCCAAACTTCATACTAATGGGTTGTCTGTACAAAACCCAAGGAGATGAACTTGTCTTTCTGATAAAATTAATGTTGTTAGATCTTGAGAGTTCAGGTTGTTGGGTTTTTGTAATTTGATCAATTTCCTCGATCCTTACTGAGGAACCAACATTGCTCCCTTGAGGAGGAGGAGTTTGAAGATGGGAAGTCGAATAGTTTTCTACCCATGTAGAAAACAAGGGTGACTATTTTTGTCTACCCATCTGATAGTTATATGCTTCAAGACCCAAAATGAGCCAGTCATATGTATCGTATCCCAACATATTCGGGGCGTATATAAATACCTGTAGAGTAATGAGAGAGAGGAAGATGGATGAAGAAAGTGGGTACAAAAAGAGACTAGCTCTTCACATCGGATTCTTACTTGGTAATTTAGTGGACAACTTGATTTGAGGAGTGAGACCATCCTTAAGAGGAGGTTGAGTAGATTGAATATGTGGCACTTGACTGGCTGAAGAAGGCACCTTAGAAGTGATAACATGATGCTCATCAGAAGTAGAAGGATCATATTTAGGAGCCCATTTGGATGTAGCATCTATAGATGGGATTGTAATAGATTGTTGTGCAACAAATGAAATAAATCCCTGAAACTCAAGGTCCTTAATACCTTATGTATAGCATAGCCATCATTTTCATTATGTCCATTGATTTGATTATAATTGCAATATGGAAGACCCTGATATTTTACAAGCCATTAAATAGGATAACAATGAGTAGATGAAAAGTTGATTAATTTATGAGTTATGAGTTGCGGAATAATATCTTGTTTCTTAGCAATGATTGCAAAATTAAGAGGTATGCGGGGAAAAAATATTTGAGGTTCACTAATATGAGTACATGTATAAGACATAGAGTGAAGATTGGATGTAGAAGGAGAACAAACATGAGCATTAGAATCGTCCCTAATATGCTGGATTTCAGATTTAATAGATGTAATAATGGATTCTATAGCATGAAATTTGTCTTGAAATAAAGACTACAAATCTTGAATAGATGTACAAATAGATTCATTGGAATAAGAACCAAGATATTCATTATAAATACGATCGAAAATAGCATTGGATTGAGAGGGTGGTGTATGTTTAGGAAGATGCATGGTGTCTAGGTATTTTTGAAAAACCTCTTTACAAGGTGAATACATTTGAAGTAACTCATACAAAGAGATTTGATGAACATTAGGAGCCATGATAAAAATATAATGCACTGATTAAGAATCCAAGAGTATTAGAATATGGGTTCACCAAATGATTAAGCAAAATGTAAATAATATATGCCTAATATGATTGCTATGGTAGAACTAATTAAATATGTAAATATATACATAATATATCCCAAGAAAACCAATCTATAAAATGTGAAACCCTAGTTGTAGAGAGGGTAAGAAGAGCCTTAGTTGATTCGCAATGAAATCAAGACTTTGCTGAAGTGTTGACCTGTTGAAAAGATAAGTAGAATCGTCGTATAGAGACCCCAAAAAAATGCAAATCTAGAGGAGAAATCTTGAAAGGGGCACCCAGGAAGGGGTAGAGGAACCCACAACCACTAAAGATTGGAAATAGGAACCTGCGACTATGAAAATGCTCAACAACTTATCTTTTCTAGGTATCAAGTTGTTTTTAATCCTTCACTTTTGGTCACTATAAGGTTGCACAATAATCATCGAGATTGTTTGAAACTTGGAATGAAGTATTGACCTTCAAAACCCTCAAATAAACATCAAATCATAAAAATAAAGATGCAAAATGAGGGGTCATACTTTCCTCAGCTGTCACAATGGTGATCTAATGACTGAGTGTTGAACTACATCTCAGACCCAATGTAGTTCTTTGTATGTGTTTGTAGAATTATGCCCTAGGTGTCTTTTGTGCATGTCATACTTGGATAACAAGAAAATGGCTAGTTGTAAATAAATGTAATAGATGTGTGCATGGAATAGAATAGATTCAACTCATTATGAAGTGTATGTAGAATAATGCAGTCCCTTTCCCTTGAAAGGATGCTAGAATGGATGCTTTGATGATCTTAAGTAGCCTTTGAATGTAACCTTAGGTGCTGATAGCTAATGCTTAGTACTTTATCCCTTATTATAAATTTATATTTATATGATTACCTTTCTTTAATTTTGTAATTAACCCCGAAAAGGCTGACTACATAAAATGATAAGATGCTCAAATGGCTAGAAATGACCCAAAATATATGAGAAAATTAAAAATAGGTCACAGGCACCCAAAGGGGATGGGGGCATCTGGTGTGGGCGTCTTAGTTGGGTGTTGGTGTCAAGATTCAAAGAAACTGAAGGGTTAGAAGTCATACTAAGCAAGAAAGTGTGCAAGACCAAAAGTGGCAATAAAAAGAAAGAAAAGATGGCCAAAGAAATAGGTTAATTAGTACTTTTATTACATAGGAATCATATGACTAGTAGTATGCAATGGGGACTAGATAATTAACCAAAGTGCGTGATTTTTTGTCTACACATATCACTTAGGACTATTACCTCGTCAAAGAAATATTATCTACATTTGAGTCTTACTCTTTCACCACAATCCCTTGAAAATAAAATCATCGTGTATATGGTATGGCTATTTTGGAATCAATCATTCATCAAGATATCACTTATGAGTAAGCCACCTTCATCATTCGAAATCTACGACATACTTCTCCTCATAGTCTTCCTCTTGAAACATGTGTTATAACACACAATAATAATAATCCTGAATGGCTCACTCAAATCTATAAATTTCTCTATCAACAAACTATTCCCAATGGTTTTCAACCTCATGAAGCTCAACATCTACAACAAGAGGCCATGCAATATGTGATCATTGGTACTTCATTATTTAAAATATCATTACATGGTTATTTTTGTGATGCTTAGCACATGATGACATCCCCATGATCATATCTCAAGTTCATGATAGTCTATATGGTGGTCACTGATGAGGGCCGTCAATCCTCACCATTAATAATGTCAATCCAGGTTGGTGTCCAACGGTTGTATGCATTAAGAGAAGAAGCTATTAGAAATTATCTCCCTTAAACACAATCCAAACATGCATAAATTTAATGCACACTTCCAGAAATTGAAACACACTTGCATAAATGAAATCAACCTTGCATAAATTGAAATCACACTTGCATGAAAAAAACACACTTGCATAAATTGAAAATTTTGAACTAAAAATATAGGAAAGAGGAAAAGAGACCTATAGGTTCACAAAAGAAATTAAATAACATAAAAAAAATAGAAATTTACAACAAAAGGAAAACTGTAGAAATAAACAAATAAATATTAACACATTGACATCTTCCTTGGAATGAGTGGACAGATCATTCCTTGGAATAGGATTTATTTCATAATTTTAATTCAAAACTTATAGAAAAACTTTACTTCCAAAGATTGGGAAGAAAGAACAGATCTTGATTACTTGCGGAAAAGAATTACATATCTAAGTGTGGAAGGTTGCATTTATAATTTATGCATCCAACCAAATCCTTATTTTGGGAGATATGATATGATCTTATATTTATTATAATCCTAAAAACTAAGATGTTCATCTCCACAAAATATGGAGAGAGATATATTATTGAAGTCAAATCTTATGTTGCTTATTTTAGGAAGATTTGCTCCCAAATCTTCTCCTTGATTTTTGGTAATAAGAATCATAATGATTTTATTCTTCTACATTATTGGAAGGAGGTTTTTCCTCAAAATATGATTTTGACCAAATACCTTTCCCATATTTTCCATTTGACTTTGTTGTTTTTTATTTTGGAACTTTTGACGCTTGTCTGATACGCTTTTTCCTTGGACTGCAATTCACTAAAAGTTAGATTTATCTTCATTAGTAAAACTTGTAGCAAATCTAAATGAGTTTTTTGTTAAAAATTTTTCTATGAACAAAATTCTCTCCAATATTTTCCATTTGATTTTTTTGTTTCTGTTTATGGAACTTTTAGTGCTAATTTGATATACGTTTCCTCGGACTGCAACTCACTAAAAGTTATATCTCTCCTCATTGGTAAAAACTGTAACAAATCTGAATGAGGTTATTGTTAAAAAAAAATTTATAAACAAAAATCTGTCTCATATTTTCCATTTAACTTTTTGTTTCTGTATTTGGAACTTTTAGTGCTCATCTGATACACGTTTCCTTAGACTACAAGTCACTAAAAGTTAGATCTCTCTTCATTGATAAAACCTGTAGTAAATCTGAATGAGGTTTTTGTTAAAAACATTTCTATGAACAAACACCTCTCTCATATTTCCCATTGGAATATATAAGTTTTCACAATCCCTCAAAAACTGTCATTCCATTGATGCAAGTTCCAGAACAAAAGCTGTCATTCCTTTTATGAAAATTCTGGAACTAAATATGCAAGATCCAGAAGTAAATCTGATTTTTCAATGAATTAAAAGTTCTAGAACTAACTTTCACTTGATTGATACAAGTTTTGAAACTAAATCTGTGAGTTCTGGAACTAAACCTACAAGTTCCGGAATTAATTTTGTGAGTTCCACAACTAACTTAAAACAACTATAAATTTCACATACGACCTCAAATTGAGATGATTCTATTTTTGAAGTTCCATAATTTTTTTAGAGGAATCTAAATATGAAATCAGATTTGATTTTAAATGTATTTTTCATGATCAATTCAACTTTTCCCAATATTAGCATTATCTTTCCTTTAGGACCTGCATAAACAAGAGTTTACATCTTTTCCCAAATAATCAATAGGATTAGTCAACAAAATAGATAAAAAAAATATTTGTAAACAGTGAACAAGATATATATCTTATATTCTATCTTAAGAAAACTATAAGTTCCTAGATTACATTTAAATCCACTTTCAAAGGTAACTTGGAAGGACAAAATAATGGTAATTTATGGCCAATTTATGGCCTCATCATTTCCTACACTTAATCTTATGCATGTCCTCATGCATTACATTATTATCTCCTCTTCTTATATTCTTCTTTGCATTGAGGACACTTTCTTTTGGATCTCCTTCTTTTACTTTTCATATTCTTTCTTTTACAATAGGTTCTTGTGTGGATCTCCTTCTGCTGCTTTTGATTTATTTTCTTTTACAATAGGTTCTTGTGTGGATCTCCTTCTGTTGCTTTTGATTTATTTCTTCTACAACAAGTTCTTGTGTGGATCTCCTTTTATTGCTTTTGATATTCTTTCTTGTACAACAAGTTCTTGTGTGGATCTCCTTCTGCTACTTTTGATTTCTTTCTTCAACAACAGGTTCTTGTGTGGATTTGCTTCTGCTAATTTTGATTTCTTTCTTCTACAACAGGTTTTTGTGTGGATCTCTTTTTGTTTGTTTTTTATATTCTTTCTATTACAACAGGTTCTTGTGTGGATCTCCTTCTGCTGATTTTGATCTCTTTTATTTTATAGCAGGTTCTTCTGTGGATCTCCTTCTGCTGCTCATATTTTAAATTAAAATGCATAGCTCGTGCTTCTCCTTCTCTCCCACACCTAAGCTCATGCATGTCCTCATGCATGTTGTTTATTTATGGCTGCCCATAAATTAGACTCAAAAATTTTGATTGCAAAGAGGTGTACATATTTTTCATATAAGTAGGGGAGATATGAATTTTATCTTGCCTTCCTTGGAAATCTTTAAAAGTCGATCTAGCTATAATAAAAAAACTTACAAGAAAGCTTAAAAATAAAATATTCGAACAAAATAACTTGATCATACCTCTAGTTATCTTTGTCATCCTATTGTTAACATGATCAAATAGTGCCAAGAAGATAGCCACTAGGTAATAGTTGATTTCCTTTGAAGAATATCCGCCTCCTTTTTCTTTTGATTTGCTAGCAAATTGGTTTTCCAATCAAAATTTATTCTTTTCTTTTGATTTAGCTGGCAAGATGGTTTTCCAATCAAAGTTTTTTTTTTTTGCCTTTGATTGGCCAGCAAGTTGGTTTTCCAGTCAAAGCTTTTTGAATTTATTAGTTTTTTTGCCTTTGACTGATCAGCAAGCTGGTTTTCCAATTAAAGCTTTTTGATTTTTTTTTTCTATTTTTCTTTTACTAAAATGATAGCATGAGAAGGATTAAAGAAAAAATTGATCCATCATTAGACTATATTTATCAAAGTAAAACTTTTGTAAAATAGGAAGCAATGTCTGAGATCTCATAAAAACCTTTTTGCATACTTGGTAACTCCAAGAAGATTTCCAAAAATTGTGTAGACAATTTCTAGGTCTTCAAAGCCCATATTGAATTGTGCATTATTAGAATCACCATAGTAATCTTCAAAGCCCAAACTAGTGATCTCAGGAGATGGATAGTTGGTAAAAGAGAGAGTGAAGGTATTTGTGTGTCCCTTCAAAATTTACATGCTCCTTGGTTGATACTGTTGGTGCTACAAAATCTACATGCTGATATCAAGAACAACTCTAGAAATTCCTATAGATCTAGCCCTCAGATGTTAGCACGAAAAACGTTAGTTCCTTGATATTCACCATAATTGCTTCTTAACATTATACAAGCATATACAAAAATAAAGAAATTGAAAGACATGAAAATATTTTTTTCTAATGTATATGGTTCAGGGATTGAATTTTACTATGGGATGAAAAACTAATTTGGATGGGTAGATTTATGAGTGAGTTTTTATTTTGGCTCTAATGAAATCCCTGAATATGGATGGAGTTAATTAGAAATGCTACCAATTCATTATTACAAACTGGATAAGCCATTTTCTGACTAAGGCTATGTGTAATAAGATCACAGAGTTGTTAGTTGATACAAGGGGAAATGGTGGTGATTATCAAGAATGGCATATGATATTTCATCAATTGGATCTACTTACATATTCAATATCATATTCTACCATTTTTAGATCTGAATTCTTTGTTCATACCATTATACCTTCTTGATCAAACATAAAAGTCATTTTTCTTATACACAGAGTTAGTTTGTGGGGAGGTATTTACAATTTAATATTCCTAATTGCAGAAATGAAATTTTAATCTACTTGCAAGAAATAAAAGTCTAAAGGAACTACTTGCCAAATTCTTCCTGTCACAGAATTGCTAAAAGGTATTCTATTGTCAGTAGAATATTCTTTTAGAGAACTCTGAATCTCCTAATAACATCGTGTCCACGAAAATGACGCCAAAATGATGAGGGCCATCAATCCCCGCCATTAATAACGTCAATCTAGGTTGGTGTCTGAAGGGTATATGTATTAAGAGAAGAAGATCTTGGAAATCACCTCCCTTAAACACAATCTAAACTTTCATAAATTGAAAGTACACATGTGGAAATTTAATGCACGCTTGTAGAAATTAAAACACACTTGCATAAATGAAATCACACTTGTAGAAATAAAACACAGTTGCATAAAGTGAAATCACACTTGCAGGAATAAAACACACTTGCATAAATTGAAATTTTTCAATTGAAAATAAAGGAAAGAGGAAAAGACACCTATAGGTTCACAAAAGAAATTACATAACATAAAGAAAACATAAATTTACAACAAAAAGAAAACTGCAGAAATAAAGAAATAAATTTTAACACATTTATCCATCTTCCTTGGAATGAGTGGATAGATCATTCCTTGGAAGAGGATTTAATTCATACTTTTAATTCAGAACTTGCAGAAAAACTTTACTTCCAAAGATTGGAAAGAAAGAGCAGATCTTGATTACTTGTGGAAAAGAATTACATATCTAAGTGTGAAAGGTTGCATTTATAATTTATGCATCCAACCAACTTCTTATTTTGGGAGATATAATATGATCTTATATTTATTATAATCCTAAAAACTAAGATCTTCATCTCCACAAAATATGGAGGGAGATATATTATTGAAGTCAAATCTTATGTTGCTTATTTTAGGAAGATTTGATCCCAAATCTTCTCCTTGATTTTTTGTAATAAGAATCATAATGATTTTATTATTCTACTTTATTGGAAGGAATTTTTTCCTGAAAATATGATTTTGACCAAATACCTTTCCCATATTTTCCATTTGAATTATCTGATACGCTTTTTCCTCAGACTGTAGTTCACTAAAAGTTAGATTTATATTCATTGGTAAAACCTGTAGCGAATTTGAATGAGGTTTTTGTTAAAAACATTTCTATGAACAAAAACCTCTCTCATATTTTCCTTTTAAATTTTTCTATTTTTGTTTATTGAACTTTTAGTGTTCATCTAATACATGTTTCCTTAGACTGTAGCTCACTAAAAGTTAGATCTCTATTCATTGGTAAACCTTGTAACAAATATGAATGAGGTTTTTGTTAAAAATATTTCTATGAACAAAACCTCTCTCAAATTTTCTATTTGAATTTTTTGTTTCTGTGTATGAAACTTTTAGTGCTCATCTGATACACTTTTCCTCGGATTACAGCTCACTAAAAGTTAGATCTCTCTTCATTGGTAAAACTTGTAGTAAATATGAATGAGATTTTTTTTTAAAACATTGCTATGAACAAAAACCTCTCTCATATTTCCCATTGGAATCTCTAAGTTTTCACAATACCTTAAAAACTGTCATTCCATTGATGCAAGTTCTGGAACTAAAGTTGTCATTCCTTTTATGTAAATTCTAGAACTAAATCTACAAGTTCCGGAACTAAATTTGATTTTTACATGAATTAAAATTTCTAGAACTAACTTTCATTCAATTGATACAAGTTTTGGAACTAAATATGTGATTTCCAGAACTAAACCTGCAAGTTCCGGAACTAACTCTATGAGTTTTGGAACTAACTCTGCAACTTCCGCAGCTAACTTAAAACAACTATCACTTTTACATGCAACCTCAGATTGAGATGATTCTTTTTTTGAGATTTCATAATTTTTTGAGAGGAATCTAAATATAAAATCAGATCTAATTTTATATCTACTTTTCATGATCAATTAAACTTTTCCCAATACTAGCATTATCTTTCCTTTATGGCCTTCATACACAAGACTTTGCATCTTTTCCCAAATAATCAATAGGATTAGTCAAATAAATAGATAACACAATATTTCTAAAGAATGAACAAGATATATATCCTATATTCTATCATAAGAAAACTATAAGTTCCTAGATTAGATTTAAATCCACTTTCAAAGGTAACTTGGAAAGAAAAAATAATGGTAATTTATGGCCAATTTATGGCCTCATCAGTCACTTATCAGGAAACATTGTCTCACAAGATCCTATGCCAGGGCTACTAGTGGCCAAAAATAGAACAAGAGTGATTAGAATATGCCAAAATACTATGATAAATTTCAAAAATGTAATAATCTTCATCATGCATCTTCCTATTATCTTTATCATATTGCTCCATCATGACCTTTTTCCATATGGGGTTTTGATCGCGTTGGAAAAATTAATCCCAAATTGGAAAATGGTTATAATTTCATCATTATTTTTACAAAATACTTTACTAAATGGGTTGAAGCCTCACTTTTGCAAAAAACCAATCATCTCGATATATGTCATTTTATTATGTCTCACATTATTATGTGCTTTGGAACCCTCTTCCATTATCAAAGATAATGTCTTTCCTTTCAAATTAAGGATGTTAAATGGATATATGTAAAATTCAAGATCAAGTAAACATTTTCCACTCCTTATTATTGACATTGAGATGGCCAAGTAGAATTCAAAAATAAGATAATAGACAATATATTGTGTTAAACTGTTGATACTAGTGTGTGAACCCCAACAAATGCTGCACACTTTTCCCAAAGATTATGGAATGGAAGTTGTAATCCCCTTAGATCTAAAAATAACCTCCTTGCATGTATCACTTAAAGGAATTCCCAAAGATAATGAATATCATGAAAAGAGGCTCCATGAGCTTGAGATGCTTGACTCTTGCCATGTGTAAAATTTAGAACATATTTCAGTATATCAAAATCGTGTTGCAAAAGCTTACAATAACAAAACCCTCCTAGGTGAATTCAATAATGAAGACCTTGTATTAAAATAAAATTAGAAGAATACAATAGGCAAGGCTCATGTAAAAGGTAAATTCAAACTGATTTGTCTCATCCACTATGTCATCACTGATTAGCTTGGGTATGGTGTCTATCTTCTGGCCAATCTCCTTGGAAAGCCACTTACGAAATCACTCAACATGATGTATCTCAAGCGCTATTATGCATAAACATATTCACTACCCTATGATGCACTCTACTTATGTGATTCATACTCAAATAATGAGGGTATAAATCTGAAATGAACCTCACCACATTCACTCTTCACGTCATATTCTTCATGATCTATATTTCTACCACACATTTTCAAACCATTTCTTGATGACCCAATTTTATTCTATGCTTCATTATTGATTGTTGAGGGGTATTTTATAAACTAAAATCATCTCATACACATTCATTGGGAGGAATGATGCTCCTATCCATCTTTACACATTACATACCATTGTATTCAGACTCAAAATATTTTCTTATCTTGGTTGCACTTACTCCCACTTGCTTATAATTACATGTACATGAAAGGAACGATAACCAGATTGTACCAAGCCAAGAACACAGATGCTAATCAAACACCACTATCAATAAGATGAAAGCAAGTCACCATAATAACTTTACATAAAACCTTTGCAAACAAATGAGAAGCAATGTCATATATTATTATGGAACTCAATGCAATACATTAAGAATGGGCCTTGCTTAAATAGGTAAGGAATAACAATCTAAGAACTAGTCACTGTCGTAGATCAAGCCATAAATCAAGGAAATAACTAATCATCAAAGAAATAGTCAAGACCATATATTTAGGAGAGAACTGGAGATCAAGGATCTAGTCAATACCATAGATCAAGGAAAGAACTATACCTAAAAACTAGATAATATCTCCTAATATATAAATAAGATAAAAGAAATATCCACACACATAAGTGGGTGAGGATAAATACAATAAAGGTAAATAAAGTACCTAGGTGAACATGAGCTAAGGTCAATACCTACTCTAACAGTACACTTTTTTTCTCACACTAGATAGATACTTAGTATGTCAATATATTTTATATATACACATGCACATTCATTTGGTATTTTGGAGTGGATACATATCTCTTACAAGTCCTTACACACTACAATGATTCTTAGCACTATACCTCTTACAAGTCCCACCTACGATCCTGGGGGAAACTACATTCTCACATATTACAGGTGTTATCATTTCATCATATACTACTTCTTATTCTTACTAACACTACTTTCCATTTATACATACATGCTTTGAAATACTCTTTATCTTTCTAAAATGCTATTGGATGTTTCATGTGTAGTATTTTATTTGTAGGACTATATTCCACAATGGTTGTCTGATACATTTTACTTATCATTGTTTTCCAGTGTATGTCATTGTTTTCGAATTATGCCTTATGTTTTTTTGATTATTTTTTACTTTTTTATGACACTTCCGTCCTGATTGTCTTGTGAAAATGTGAGAGATGTCCCATGTTTGAAACCAACTTTTCATTGTTTATCTTATATTCCCATTTTCTTGTTACGTTGTTTTTCTATGAAATTCTTTCTACTTTTTCTACTAACACATGTATCTATCAACTTTGATTCCAAGTTCCTTAGTTTATACCATGCATATCCCCTTACCCTTGTAGGTATCAGTTTCAAGTTAACATCGGGTCCTCTCATTTTAGCCACACAATCCTATAGTTATCACATGCACCCCAAACAAGGGGGGCATACATTTGGTGAAAAAATCAATCAATACAACATCTTCGAGCTAAAAAACAACATATAATGAGCACATGCTACAATTAAAATACTGGCTTAGAATCAGACTTGAGTTAGAATCACAGTAGAGACAACAACGCCCAGACTCAAACGTAAACACCTAGGCACCTATGTCCTCCCCTGGGTAATAATGTCTTGGGGAATAAAAATAAATCTTATTACATCATCATAATTCGAATAATTATTCATAGAATTACTACAGTTACATGCAAAGTCATCTAGCAAAAGAATGCATTTTATCTCATTCAATCAAAACAATAAGTACACTTATAACACTTAGGACAATAGGAACAAATCAAGGATGTACCACCTACAGTGGTACTTATCCGACAGAGTAATGGATGCAGAGTAATACTAAATATCTCTCCCCAACACTCACTCTCGGCATGAGATTGCACAAAAAACTCACCATTCACATGAGATCACCAAAAAAACTTGCACATGGCATGAGATCACTAGAAAAACTTGTTTTTTGCATGAGATTGACCTAAAAACTGGCTCTTGGCATGATATTTCATAAAAACTCACTCTTCACGACAATTGAGGAAATTTTTCTATCCTTTACACTCTTTCACATCAGTAGCACACTTTCCTTTACATAGTTTTTTATACTTTTTACATAGTTATGCACATTTTTCTATGATTGATCATATAAAGGACTTTGACTAAATTCTTTCTCTTCTTTTGTAGGTTCATCCTTACAATAAGTAGCAATCACAAGAACAAAAAACTGGTAAAATTTTATGCATGTGATTCACCCCTAGGGTCATTGTTTTTCCTTAGTGTCCACGCTTCACTGGTCTACTCGGCATGCATTTTTCCACACGTTCTATAAGATCAACACGTATGTATCTCTTATGTACTTTATGTTTTTTATTATTTACTCAACAACATCAAGTGTGGGAAAATGTAAAAAAAAAACACAGACTTCGGTACATTCCTAGGTCCCAAACACGTGTTAAAATTTACATGATTCATAAGAAAGAAAAATAGTAATTAATGACTATATTTGGCCTTTTTTCTTTTCCTATTTCTTTTTTTTGTCTTACACACCCTACAACCCAGTCGAGATTTTATTGATTTATCTTTTATGGCTCTAGACACCACCATGCATCCAGGATAGTAGTTCTTAGGTGCCCATGTCCCCTCTGGATGCCCTTGAAAAAATTTCACCTTACTCACTCCTTTTGGGTCTCTTTTATCTTTTGGGCATTGTTATCCAAAAGTTACTCCAAGGTGATTTCGATAAATTACACAATTTCTGTAGACTTTGATAAATAGAAATGGTGAAAGAAAGAAATATGGATTTTTAGGGGCACCACTTTTATTTTCTCTAACTTCCCCATTCAAGGAAATTATCAGGAGTTAGCAAAAATTTGCTAAAAATTTGAAAAAATATGAAAAGGACCTAATTTAAAGTACTATGGGTCTAGGAGCTATGGGTGGAATGACTGTGCATTGAACTATGGTTCCTCGCCCTTAACTTGGGTTCAAAATCCTAAGAGAACCATGTATTACAGAAAAATCATGGCCCGACGGCCCAGGTAGTCCAAGTTCCATCGAGACATGAGCTCCCCAAAATGCCAACTTATCTAATTTGTAAAGGAATGCTAAGAAAATAGTGTATTTTAGATTTGGTAGAAGTTCATCTCTCAGGTGGTCCAAGTTCCATTAGGCCGCGAGTTCCTGGAAATGCCGACTAGTCCAATTTATAAAGTAATGCTAAGGAAACAATGTATTGTGGAGATGGCAGATGGTCGTGCCCTAGGCAGTACAAGTTCCATCGGGTCATGAGTTCCCCAAAATGTCAATTCACCCAATCTATAAAAGAAATGAAATGGATATAGTGTACGGTGGAGAAGGGAGATTTTTATGGCCCAAATTTACCAAGCGAGTTGGGAAGTGAGTACGCAAAAAGACCAAAATTGCTACAAGCCTATATGGTGCGATGATGGCGGGGTTGGGCAGTCCAAGTGGCCTAAGTGTGTCATGGACTTGTAAAAGTTGAAACATCCGCAGTAAGCTAGATGTGGGTAAGGAGGGAGTTGGTGAAACAAGTGTCCCTCGTGCCCCAGTGTAACGAGTTCCCCAAAAACCCACAATACCTATAATATAAAGGAAGGTGGTGTAATGCAGATCATGAGAGACCTTGCGGAACACCCTGATTGTGATCTTAAAATAGTCATAACTCTTGATCTGAACCTCTGATTTTGACAAAATTATACTTTTCGCAAAGATCTTGACATCTTATATTTAGTAAGGATAAGTGGGTGAAAATAAAAGAAACACCTCCAGCTCCATAAAATTAAATGCTTAGTCCCATAAAGTGCAAGAAATGCCTGACAAACCCAAAATAGTTGTTGACACTCAAAGGGTCATATCTTTTGTAATTCTCATGGGGGGTTCATTAGTAAGGCATTATCTTAACACGTAAGTTCATATTGAGGTAATTAAAATTAATAAAAGTAAATTCAATATACCAGTAGACATGAGGGGGTGAAAGGGTTTAATTTATTAATATTTTGAATTAGGTATTGGGAGTAGGTTAGATAGGCAGGCCAAAGGAATATATTTTTGAATAAAGAAATCTTGATTCTCAATTAAAAGATTCTTAACCAAGAAATAATAAGATGGTAAGAACTAGGATTGAGTATGCTTTTCAACACAAGTGATATTATTTAACAATCTTAAATATTTGAATAACTATTGATAAATGGTTAAAGATTAGCATTTATAAGGTAATTAGTAATAGGTCTTGAAATTCTCAAAACTATATTTCGAGAGAAAATTCATATTAACAAATTAAGTGAGAAATATGATATATTTTCTATTTAATATGTTTGGGTAGAAATTAAAAAGGGTAAATAAAATTTTCATTGAAAAATGGGTAAGTAAGGTACGTGGAAAAAATAAGTGGTATTTTCATTTTAATAATATAATGGGAGGGGGTATTATCAATTGAATAATTAAAGTTAAAAACTATAATTAAGGGTATTCTTTAATAGCCTTCAAACGAAAGTGTTATACCATAATTTTACTAAGTGAACCCCCCGTGGTAATTCTCAACATATTTTCAAAAAAATTGTGTCATTGGAACCGCGACTCTGAGAACGATGCAAAACAATCAAGAAATACAAAAATTATTAAAGTTTTGATGATGATTTTAAGGAAAACGTGCCATGTTTTGAATAGTGATTTTATTAGTCGTTGGAGAGGCATTTAATGAACATGTGCTACCATTCCTTCTCTGTTGTAGGTTGTGGGACACCTCAATATTACTTTGTAGGTAAAAATCCAATAACCACACTCATTTATTATTACCTGAAATTGGTTTAAAAGTTGATTTTGGGATTTACATCCCTTCTCTCTCTCTTCCAAAAATCTACAAATCGGAATACTAGGATCATTGTAAGAGAGGATAGTTTGAGTAGCAAAACTATGTCATTTTGGTTTTGCGAAGCTAATGTGTTGTAGGAATTTGTAGTGGACTCCTTGCATGGTGATCCAATCCTTTCCTTTTTAATAATTTGGACTTTGAATATTGATGAAGCAATAGATTTAATTTTGTGGATGTATCTTACCTTGTTGTGTTTGTCACATTCTCCTTGCCTCTATAATGTTATTGTAAATTTTTTTGTCTACTCTATACTCTTGTGGGGACCTATTATTATTGTGTATGCATGTAAGTGTGTTATGAATGTTGTTATTAGACTATGGAGAACTGTCATCACCTCGTCTGATCTGCATTTTTATTCCATTTTAACACATTGGAAATTGTTCTCATTCCCTTCTTTTGGTGCATCACCTCTGTAGTGTAGTTTTCCTTCATTTCCATATTATTTATCTCTCCCTGGTCCCTTGGAAATTATAGGATAGAGATAGTTAGTGGCGTCATCTCAGTATAGTTAGTTTGCTCTAGGATTAGGAAGAAGAACCAACTTTCTTGGGAGGTCTATCTCAAGTAGCAAGTCCTACAACCTTGAGGTAATATTCATGTTACCTAGTCACACTGTGAGATTAAGAACACACACTTGTGCAAATTAAATGGTGTTGTGATTTAGTAATAGCGGTTATGGCATGCCTGGTGGGAAAAACATGTTTTCATTTTAGTCGCAACAAGTTTGATGTGTTCTTGTTGTGAAATGCCAACATGTAAGAGGTCTGCTTTGAAATAATACATCTGGAGACTCCTAAAGGGCATAATCCACTGGTTTTATAATTCCAAGCTTGGTAGATTTATGAGAAAAAATCAAACAAGGTCAAGAACTAGAGAAGAGGGACTATTTGTCTAGTTACACTTATCCGCAGTCAAAGGAAGAAGGGGAAGAAGATCTCAAAGGTATCTATCTCCACCTGGTAGGCCTTTTATTCAATCAACAAGAGTTCTTAGACCAATCATAATAGCACATATACAACAACCACCACAAGTTCCGCCAAATTCCTATGTCAACTTCACTGGATGCAGCCCACTTGTTCTCAATGTAGAAAATACAATTCCAGTTACATTATTGAAGAACATTCCATATTTCACTTAAGAGAACCATATAACTCTGATTGACCACATCTAAGACATTAAAAATGTCTGTACATTTCATAAAATTATTGAAATGGAAGTTTTTGTTAAGTTATTAGCATCCTCCTTTAAGGGTACAAATTTGTAATGGTTCAGGAGTCTAACAACAGGATCTATCTAGAATTGTGACCATTTTTGCATAGCCCTTCACAATAAATTTGGAGAGAAGGAAGATAATTGGTCTCTTTTCAAACAACTAACCACAATCAAGAGAGCACAAAATGAGCAGATGGATGATTTTAACTTCAGGTTTTAGAGGACATGGGAAAGAATTATACTTGTTGTGAGACCAACAGTTTAAGGTGTTTTTCTGCACTTCCTAAAATCCCTAAATTCTTGTATTGCAATAAAGATACAATCCATGGGAGGTATAAATTTACCCAAATCCTATAAAATTTCTATTAGAGTGGAAAATTACTTGATTCAAGATGGTAAAATTGCACTTAAGCCACCTATACCTCTCTATCCAGAAATAGGAGCCCTAAGCACTAGTTAAGCACCTAGATTAGCTACCATTCATTCTCCAAAAAATCACACTTCGACTGAAGCTCCTATCTCATCTTATAGTACCTCAAATGAGTTCCAAGAAGTCATGAAGTAGTTGCAAAACTTAGGTAATGAGTTGTTGACACTTAAGAGGTAGCAAGCTCCAAATTTCAGGTTATATAAGCCTCGAACCCAACCCAATAGACCTCTATTTTAACCTAATAGGCCACCCATTCAAAATTCAAATCAGAACCAAGTCAAACCTCCTATGAATAGGACATTTCATCCTTATAACCCTAATGCTATGTCCACATCTAGAGCATTGGTACCAGTGTAAAATAACATGGCTCAAGAATATTACTAGTGTTTCCCATGCAATAAACCTCATAACCAGTTAATGTGTTTCAATGGTGCTTTGAATCAAGATATTATGGTGAAAAAAAAGGGTGTGGAACAAGAGACAAACCAAGAAGGAAATTAGTAGTAGGAAGCAACTCAACAAAAGGAATCTCCAAATGAAACAACACTTGTCAATTGGCAGGCTTAATATTTATATGGTATAAATCAAGGCCCTTCTCAAAGTGTGGCAGCCAATACATGGTCCAAGAAGAGAAATATTAGAGAGAGACATTCATCCAATTCAAATGATTCATAACCCTCTATCACCCAATAAGGCATATGTAATCAAAGTGCAACTCCCAATGTGCAAGGTCAACCTAAGCCACCTTATAAACTAGTTCAAGTGTCGGTTGTAACAACTCATGTGAAAGAAAAAATTGCACAAAATAATGGGAATCAGAGAGATAGATCATCTCCATTCAACATCATTGAGAAGATGAAGAAAATAAACATAAAAATATTATTGTGGGGGTCATTAGCTATCCCAAGACAAAGATACCTATTACAAGCTGTCATGGAAAATTTGTATGTGTTGAATCAATCATCCAAAGACCAAGGGAAGGCACTCACCAATCCAACTCAGCAAGGAGGAAATCAAGGTGACCAATAAGAAATTTTTTTGAAGACTCCACCATTCTATATCTCATTGATCATTGTGAACAATTTGGTGCATAATTACATGAATGATTCCAGAGAAAGAAACTCAGTCATGCCGAAACAACAACTAGGTCTTCAATATGAAGTCAATTTTAGAGGTTTATTGAAATTGGATGGGACAATGGTAACAACAGTTGGAGTAATCAAATTTTTGACCCTTATATTGCATGCATGTCCTAATTTGACTATCTCAAAAGATGTATTAGTCATATAATTTCCACCACTCTTTGCATTGTTTCTGTCAAGAGACTTAACCGCTAAAATTGGAGGTTTTTTTTTGTTGATTGGTCACACATGTTATTTAGAACAAGGTATGGATCTAAGTATACAATCAGATCTGATCCTATCTAAAACTTTCATATTGAGCCTCATACATCGATTCCAATCAATGTAAACTATTTAACATTCGATCAAGAGGATTATCCAAGAACCTATGAAGAAGATACCAAATTTAGATGCATTCCAGACTTGACTCTTGATGAATGGGTGAAAAAGAGGCATGCTTTTGACCCTTATAATGAAATGGAAGAATCTTAATTAGGATTATATTGTTTGCATGAAGAAAATCAACCTCTCCCTAGCATTACCAAGCCAGATCACAAAGATGGTAATGAGGTGTGTCAGTTATTCTTTGATGGTTCAAAGAGTATATAAGGTGTTAAAGGAGGAGCTATGCTTGTTTCATCACAAGGTAAAAAATATTATTCGGCCTTTCATTTTTAGTTTTCTTTCTCAAACAACACAACTGAGTATAAAACCTTGATTCAAGGATTTTATTGGGCAAGAAAGAGAGGTATTAAAAACTTGCAAGTGTTTGGAGATAGTGAGCTAATTGTGAACCAATTTAGAGGAAAAATGCTACTAAGAATGATCTATTGAACTACAAAAATAAGGTATGGGATCTCATTGAATATGTCGAAGCTTTTAGCATCAATTCCATCCCAAGAAAGAATAATGAAGCAAAAGATAGAATTGCAACAATTGGGGAAACATTTTATGTTTTAAAAAGTATCAAAAGTGAGAAATCTCATCCTCACATAAAATTGGTTATAAGACTGGATGTTATGAATAACAATACAAGTTGGTAGGTCTTTGATAATGATAAGAAAATCATCAATTTTCTACAAGAAGAAGTTGATTTCTCTGCTAGAAACCAAGACAAGTTTGAGCAGCAGTATGGTGATCAAGTGGAGCAATTGAGAACTAACAAATTACCAAAAGGTCTTATAACTTTGGAGTCAATATTCAACCCAAATGATCAATTATGGAAGGAAAAGGAAAACATTCAGGTACAGGGTCAGGACTCAAAGCCCATTTCAGTAGATGAAGGCAAGATATTGCGAATTGGCAAAGTAAATACTCGACAAGAGAAATCTGAATTTGTTCAACTTTTTCAAGAATGCCCAGATGTCTTCACCTAGACTTATAAGGATTTGATAGGTTTCAATCAAAATTTATCACATCATACTATTGATCTAGATCCGGAATCCAAGCCTATCATAAAGAAGAAAATGCTAGTGAATCCTCACATTGAACCTCTCATGAGAAAATATTTGAACAACATAATTGAACCTAGCATCATCTTTCCTATCAAGCATTCAAGTCGGGTTAAAAATTTGGTACTGGTACGGAAGAGAAGTAGAGAGATCAAACTTTCTGTAGATTTATATGATGTAAATAGAGCTTCACTCAAAGATCATTATCGACTCCCTTGAAAGGAAAAAAACCTGTAAGTAGTAGCTTGTTCAAAAATGTTGTCATTTCTAGACAACTAATCAGGATATAACCAAATAATGGTGAAGGAATAAGATCAGTTCAAGACAACCTTCACTATGAATTGGGGCACATATGCTTACAAAAGAATGCCATTTGAATTTTCAAATGTTGGAGCAACATTTCAGCAAGTTGTGGATATGGCATTCAAAGGCTTAATCAACAAGATAGTGCTGGTATATCTAGATGATATCACTATCTTCACAAAAAATGCAGAAGACCACCTATTTCATCGTAGGAAAATATTTCAAAGATGTATAAGATTTGGATTTTCATTGAATCCGAATAAGTGTGTATTCCTAACACATGAAGGAAAATTTTTGGGCCATATTATTTCAAGAGAAGGGTTAACAATTGATCCCAAAAGAGTTGAAGCCATCCAAAATTTTCCATTGCCAAGTCATAAGGAAGCTCTACAAACATTCTTGTGAAGGATAAACATTGTCCGCATATTTGTGCCTGATTTTTCCACTCTTTTAAAGCCATTAACAATGAGGTTGAAGAATAGTTTTGAATTCAAATGGAAAAAAAAGGCAAAGATAGTTTTGAGGCTATCAACATGTAATATCACAAGCTTAAACTCTTATCAACCCAGATTTTTCCAAGGAATTCATGTTGTATAATTTTGGAGGATCAGACACAATCTTAGATATCTTGGTACAATTGAATAGTGAAGGTTCAGAAGATCCCATAACATTCTTCAGTCAAAGCTTGGAAGATTACTAAGTAAGGTATTCTTTTATTGAAAAGCATGTTCTTGTTGTCATTAGGAGTTTGAAGAAGTTTATACACTTGGTCTTGAACAATAAGATTCAAATGCTAGTTTGTCATGCTGGTGTCAAGGAATTTCTCCTAAACAATGATCGAAACAAGAAGAGGGTAGGTTGGATAACTCAGGTAATGGGATACGATATTGAAATCAAGTGATGAAGGTGGTTTGTGGAAAAGGTTCATGTGAGCATTTTTTTTCAAAACAACAAGCTAAGTCAAAAGGTTAATAAGAGGTTGTCCTCCTACTATAGAAAGATCAAGAATAACCAGCTAAAGATAAACCCATTCTTTGTTGGACCCAAGACATGGTACGTTATCTCCAAAATTGTTTGTGCCCTCCAGAATGGAACAAATATAAGAGGATATATTTCATATTACAATCAATTTCGTATGTCCTTATTGATGGTCTCCTATTTAAGAAGGAATCTGAATGGGGTGTTTTTGAGGTATGTCTAAAATAAGTCAGGTTCATAAGATATTACATGAGTTCCATGATGGGGAAGCGGGATGCCACTCCATGAGTACAAAATCTCAGGATCATGAAAGGTTGGTTACTATTGGCCTACAGTGTTAGTGATTGCTACTCATGGATTAAAGGGTGCAAGAAATTTTAATTATTCACAAGGAAAGGTTAGAATCCTTGCCTCTTCATCCAATCTCATTAGATAATATATTCATGAAATAGGGATTGGAATCATTGGAGTTATCAATACAAATTCAAGTCAAGGCCATAAGTGGATACTTATGGCAACATACTATTTCACCAAGTGGACTGAAGCAGTGGCACTTAGCGAGGAAAATGAATCCAACATATTCTATTTCTATAAGAGGATAGTCACAAGGTTTGGATTCCTTGCTACTATCCTATCAGATAATGCATTGGAATTCTTTGGCACCAAAATCACTAAATTAGCTATCAAGAATGGTATATACCTCACACTTCGTCAACCTATTACCTCAGGGTAATGGTCAAGTAGAGTCTACAAACAAGAACCTAAAGAGAATCATCAAAAGAAATCTTGATGAGAATTAGAGAACTTGGCACATGAATCTTAAATCAGCCTTATGGGCTGATAGAATTACAGCCAAGAGGTCAATAGGAAGCTCTCCATAAAAATTAGTCTATGGGGAAGGAAGCAGTACTTCCTATATCACTTACCTTTCTGGCATTAGAACTCATAAAATAGTTAGAACTAGTAGATTTCAATCCCCATGGAAATCAAGTATGCATAACAAAATGGAATTATAAGAAACAAAGGAAAAATGCAATGCAAACCATGGAAACAGATCAAACACTGATCAAGAGGAGATTTGATAAAAAAGATAAAGCTAGGACATTCCAAGCAGGAGACTTGGACCAAAGTGGGATGTTGATCATGCAAAGCCAGAAAAGCATTCCAAGTTCAATGCCATATGGAGTGGTCCATATATGATAAACTGAATGCAAAGGCAGGAATTCCTTCTAGATGGATAAGTTGGATGGTGAAGCAATTACATATTCCAGTCAATGGAATTTAGGCTCAAACATTTCTACTAGAAGGAATAATTTCTCACCCTTGTACATATTAGTCTAGGATTTCCAATTCCCCCAAGTGTTTTGCACATTGTTGTTTTTGTTAGAATAGGATTTATTTCCCTAAGTTATCATGCACATGTTCTATTGATTCTAGTGTATTATTTGTATACATTTCATCACGCCTCAGGAAAGTGAGAATGCTATAGTGGGAAGCTCACAGTTGGTGGCAACATTTGCAATTTCAATTCAAACAAATCAGAGCCAATAAAATTAGATTGATATTTCAGCAGATGGCAGTCCCCTGATTTTCACTCAACCTTCAGCCAATGTATAAACAACATTTATAAGCCACAATGCTCTCCCAAGATTTGAGGATAGTCCTCACAAGGATCAACTGGTAGCGCACATATTAAGTCAGCCCCATTCGAAGCAGCATTGACATTTAGAATAAAAAGAAAATTAGAACTAAATAGAGTTCTATGATGTCTAAGTTACCAGGATTCACTCCAAAACTGCAGTATACTTCACCCTGCAAAAAAAAGATAGGTCTTGACTATCCACCCTTGGTAAGGATTCAAATCTTGATGGCAACATTCATAAGTACTCATCATTCATCCTGTGGTTCACAATTGCAAGAATGGGTCAAAACTAGGTTTCAAGCAATTTTATACTCTCACAAACCTTGATTTCAAGATTTTATTATGAAAATTGAGAGCACGAGTTGTGGGGGGGAAGCTCTGAAAGTAGACGGCATCATCTTAAGAATTCTAGGATTAGGTTCCATAGTTACAATCAATTCATAATGAAATAAAAATTCCATGCCCAGTGGATAGCTTCAAATAACTGGTCGCACTCCATTTGGCAGGCAAATGGCCCCGTTGATTCACCAAATTGCTAACCAAAATTTTCCCCAAAGGTGATTTCAATCAATACTGCACAGATTTATTTAGACTTGGAATAAATAGAAATGGTTAAGAGCAAGAAATCAGGATTTTGGGGGGGCATGCCTTTTCTTTTTTTAATTCCCCATTAAAAGAAACTCTCGGAGTTAGTGAAAATTTGCTAAAAGTTTGAAGTTTTTGAAAAGGACCTATTTTAATATATTTGCGGGTCTAGGGGGCTGTGGGTGGAATGGACTATAGATTGATCTAAGGTTTCCTCATCCTTAACTTAGTCTGAAATGCTAAGGAAACCATCTAGTTTGGAATATCAGGTCCCAGCAAGCCTAGGCGGTCAAAGTTCCATCGGGCCACAAGTTCCCTGAAATACCAACTT
>CM034155.1:218619257-218633283 GCA_019776745.2 Taxus chinensis | reverse complement strand
AGTCAGAACCTGACTCCAGCATGGATTCATCCTAAAAGTTAACATATGATCAAATGCTACACTACATATCAAACTCCATGTAGTTATTTTGATTTTGTGTAGAAATGATTTCCTAGGATGCCCTTCTGTAAGTTACACTTGATAGCAGGCTATAGCTAAATGTCACAATGTAGTCAAATGTCTAGATGGATTAAAGTGAACTTCCCCTTCCTATGTTGTGTATGCAAATTATGCAACAATTGTCCCTTGAATGGATGCCATATGGATTCCTTTTGAGTACTTAGGTGATGATAGTAATGCTTAGTGATTGGTCCTTTATTTTGAACACGTAACTATGTATTTATATGATCCCATTTTTTGAATTTTGTAACTAACAATTACAAGGGTGACCCATAAGTGAAAAATATGCCTAAAATATAAATGATACCCAAAAGGAGTGAGTAAGGTAAAAAAATGTCAAGGGCACCTAGAGGGGAGAAAGGAACATGGGTACTGCTATCCTGGATCGACGGTGGTGTATAAAGCCATAAAAGATAAATGAGAAAACCTTCGACTAAGCTGTAGGGTGTGTAAGACCAAAAAGAAGGAAAAAGGAAAAGAAAAGAGGCCAAATGTAGTCGTCAATTACTAGATTTCTTTCTTATTAATAATGTAAATGTTAGCACATGTTTAAGATCTAGGAATTTACTCAAGTGCATGATTTTGTGTAACACCCACAATTTCGATGTTCTAAAACCACATTAATCCTTATATAATTATTTGGAAAGTTACGGTAAATTATTATTATTAATATTCTTTAAATCGGTTGCAAGTTGTCAAACCCAATAATACGTTTAATTAATTCCCACCAGCAATTACTAAATTACAATGGATAGACCAGGTCTAGGTTAAATAATTAAATATTCTTAATTCATTTCTAAGGTCAAATTAACTACAAACTAAAGGTGGCATAAATTAATTTACTTGGTTAAATGTTTTTCCCCCCATTAGTTTAACCTTCAACCCATATTTATTAAACCCTTGTCCTTAGTTACCTTAGTTCTCTTAAATTATCTTCCTTAAAGTCCATTTAGATAATTACTAAAACATACTAGGAACCAAATAAATGGCTTGCATACAAGGGTATTAAGTGACCCCATTCACCCATTTACACATACCTTTAAATTATCAAAAAAACCCATAATATTCATTCTTACCTAACAATTGTAGGGTTGATTTTCAAGGCTTGGATCAAATCAATTGAGGCCACTAGATCTTAGGGTTCCATACTAACCCCATCTATCCTTATGAAATCTTATTAAACCTTTTTCTTTACCCTAGCCTCCTCATTTGATCTCTTTTCTTTTGTTTAACTTGCAGGTTGGAGAAATGGAAGTCATGGGAGAAACAAAGGAAGAATCCATGAATTAATTCATGAACATCAAGCTTAGTTTATTTTAGGTTGTGGATTTATTATTGTAATGACTTTCATTTTAGTGTTGTAGAGGTTTCGACTCTAAATATGGAGTTATTATAAAGAAAAATCCATTTTTTGTCTTTTATTTGGGAAGAAACCCTACTTCATTTTTAATCCATGAGATAGAATTCCTCTAAATACCCATTTAAATATTTACAAGTTTAGAAGGATGAATTTATTCCCTTATGGCTTGATGGTGGTTTCCTCTACAAATTTACAGGATTAAATTTTTAATAGAAGTTTTAAATTTCCCAGTCACGGAATTTATTTTTCATAAGTCAGTGATGAAACTACCACCCAAAGAAGGCCGGAAATCGTTAGACCTCCACCCTACCTTGGAGATGATTCCAAAACCGTCACCTTTCGTGAGCGGCGGTTTAGAGACTGTCGCTCTGCACAGGGCTGCGATCATGTTCTTCGATAACAAAACCATCATTTCTACAATTTTTTCAATTTTCTAAAGTGTTTTAGAGATTATCATTATCATGATATTATATTCCTAATTATCCAATTGAAGGGTTTAACCATTTAATCATTCCATGCTTAAATTACTAAATTTAAAGATGTTCTATTTCAATAATAACAAGAAACACAACTACAAGATCATTTTTATTTTCTTTCAACAAATTTTCTTTCAAGTTCAAAAGTAGGAATGAATCTTGATCAATTACTAGTGTTGTTGTTTTTCCTTTCCACAACCAAACGCAATTTTTCAACAAAATAACTCATTATAATTTACTGCATATTTTCGTTTCAACTACAACCTTTTTCTCAAGGAAAAAAAAAGCAAGTTATTATATAGTTAAGTCTTACTAAGATAACATTTTCAAAGTTTTACATATTTTAAGTTTCCCTTCATTCTTACAAAAATGCAACTTTCACAAATAACAATGAAATTTTTCTTCTTTCAGCATATTCTTCCAATGTGAAGAACTTTCTTTCTACAATACATTACAACTTAAAATATACTAAAATATACAATGAAAATTTTCTTTCAAATAAAATACTACAAGTTTTCCACCTTAAGTGAAAATAACAAGAAAGGTTTTCTACCAAGGAATGATTTGTTTTGGCTTCAAAAAAGCTCCAAGTTCCAATTATTTGACAACAGATCCACCATATCTTCACTTTATCACAACAACAAAAAATGGGGGAGAGGCAACACTCTCCACCCAACCAATAATCCAATGAGAAGAAGAAGCTATCCTCCTCATTGGCCCTCGAGCCCCAACCAAAATTCAATAAGGGATGGATCCAACTCATGGAAATAACACAATTCTTCAACATCACAAACAAAATTTCATAACATATAACACTCATTCAACACAAATAAAATGATCACAATAATACAAATTTTCAAAATACACAAGGCTTGAAATGTAAGCCAATGGAGCAAGGATCTATGGGGAGATCACTTATGCCTCTCAATGAGAATATGTGCTCACCTTAAAACCCTCCAAAACACCACTCAAAACCCCTACACAACTCGTATGCCTCCCTACAATCTCTTATGCCTCCCTCAAAAGAACCAAGTAAGAAATGGAAGCACTCTCTGATCTAAGGTGGGTAACCCAACCCAAATCCCTCCCAGAACATGAAATAAACTATAATTCCTCCCTACATATAATATCCCCATAGCCTTCTTATACAACATACTTAGGAATTCTACCCAAGTACCCAACAAGAATACCAAAACATTCACATATATGTAATACACACCTAATAAAACAAACAAGTAAAAATAGTGTAGCTCGTACCTTTCCATGGTAATAACTTGATCAAGGAACCACCCCCCAATATCCTTAAAGATAAATCCAACTCCAAAAATCTCCAAAACTCAAAAAGCACTCCAAAACATTCCAACTCTGAAAATACAAGAGCACAAACAATTAAACTTGCATACATAGAAAAAGGAAAGAGGAGGGTGAGGTGGCTCCATGTAGGATGCCACATCACTCATCCTCAACTCCACATCATAAGTAAAACCTCAATGCAAATTCAAAATAAATTGGTGGTTGAGAGGAATGAAAAGCCTCTTACACACACAATCCAAACCCACACTCCCTAAGGACAAAATTTAAAACCCATGTAAGAAAAGTGTAATTAATGCAACTTTTTGTCTTACAAAACACATAATGGGGTCTATTTTTTAACCCCCAATCCATAGGTAGGGTTGATATAAGAAATTAATAGGTGTGAGACAAGCTTAACTTTTCTCAGAAGCCTCCAAAAAAAGCCCTTAAGCCCAAATCCGAAAATTCCAAGGTAAGGTAGAGTGTACAACACTCAAAGTCACTTATACTCAATAAAAATCACATAGTCCAAAAGACCAACAAGTATAATAAATGAATCCATTTGTCACATTCCCAAATAACTTAATAGCATGATTTATTTACTTAATAAAAATACATTAATCAACAATGATTAAATAAATTACATCCGAATTAAATCACAAACTCTATAATAAATAAACTAAAAAAGGGAAAGAATTGCACACATGCCCATGGTCACAATTGGAGGTCATCCCCCCCATGGGGACCCCCTAACAATCTAAACCAAAAACAAACAAAACAACAACATTACACAAGTTTCCATGCTGAATTTTGTTGTATCCATCTAGTATTCCGTTGTGGTTGGTTTCCAATCCCCCTTTTTGATTGTTGTGATATAATTACCTATAAAATCAAATAATACCTTCTTCAGCCTCGTGGCCACATTAAATACATCAAAGGTAAAATATATGCACATAAATCAATAAACATCCACATATAATTAACTCATCATCTAGACTAATAATGCTATCATTTGTCTAAAATTTCAACAACATCCCAATTCTACATTTTTATCAATATAAAAAAGATCACAAAATTATTTCAAATGCTAAATCATAGTCAACATGATGAGAATTGTGAATTTCATTAATACATATGCCAACAACACATCATCATCATCAATATAAAATGTCTCTCTGTGCCTCTAAGAATCCACACAATTCATACTATCAATCACAATCCATCAATAGTCAGAATACCTCTATCATCTAACATCATTCTAACCCAAAATGATATGATAATATCCATGTCTATAGTCAACAGTAATCGAAATCAAAATATAATAAGAATCAAAGAGGATTGGTAACTACATTTTATTTTTACATTTTCCCACACTTTATGTTATTAAGTTAATACTCAATAACATAAAGTAGATAAGAGATGCGTACTTATTGATCTTGTAGAACATGCAGAAAAAATGCATGCCAAGTAGACAAGTGAAGCGTGGAATGATGCAAAGTAAATCATGGACACGAGGGGGAAAACGTGACCCTAGGTGTGAAGCATATGCATTTAATTGTACCGTGTTTTGGTGCTTGTGATTGCTGCTTGTTCTTAGGAAAAACCTACAAAATAAGAGAAAGAATGGAGTCAAAGTCCTATATATGATAAATTAGAGAAAAATGTGCATAAGTATGTAAAAATTATATAAAATTGTGTTAAGGAAATTGTGATCCTAATTTGAAAGAGTGTAAAGGATAGAAAAATGACATGAATTGTCATAAAGAGTGAGTTTTTAGGGAAATCTCATGCCAAGAGCTAGTTTTTTGGGAGATCTCATGCAAAAACAAAGTTTTTATGGTGATCTCATTCCATGTGTGAGTTGTTAGGGTGATCTCATGCCAATGGTGAGTTTTTTGTGCGATATCATGCCAAGAGCAAGTGTTGGGGAGAGAGATGTAGTGTTACTATGCATCCATGACTTTGTACGATAAACAACACTATAAATGGTACGTCATTGGTTTGTTCTTATTGTCCTCAATTTTATAATTTCACTTATTGTTCCGATTGAATGAGATAAAATTAATTCTTTTTCTACATGAGTGTACATGTAACTGTAGTAACTCTCTGAAGAATTCTTCAAACTATGATGATCTGATAATCTTTCTTTTTATGCCCCAAGTCATTAGTATTGTACATTTATGAAATACTGATTAAAAAGATACATATACATAATTTAAAAAAATAAATTAGTAATACTTATGAGTGTCATCACATTTTTTACTATTACATTTTTCATTGACCCTTTGAAGATGTCGACTAAAACAATAAGGATAATGTCCTAATTTAAGAACTAAACTTACTTCTTTCAACAAGTGGAAAAGGGAACCTTGAAATGAGTTTTCTTTAGGATGTAAAAATTATAAGTTGAAGATTTAAACATCTATTCTCTTGTGTATCATATTATTATGTCATTTATAACTATGTTGTTTGCTTTAGTGTTCTAGAAATTTTACATTAAAATTCACTATAATAAAGTTATGGGTACTACCAAACTTGATGTTGGTTCCTTTCTTATTAACATAATTGCAAGATAATATTAGAAAATGATTTAATTTAATTTTAATTAAATATAATTATTGTAGAGTCACAATTGAACCAAATGATGTATAAATTTTTAAATATAAGAATGAAACATGTAAGCTAAGACTTGAAATATAAAACCCTAAGAAAAGAAGAAGGAGATAAGACTTAGTGGATTTCCACATAGTATGGGATTTATATGCGAAGGGAAGAGTGATAAACATACTAGGATGAGTGTCATTACTTCTCACAATAAATTATGGATTGAAGTAATGATGCTGGAAATGGTCGCCCATGATAGGACAAGGGATCCAAGGCACTAAAGACCGCTTCTTGTTTCCTATGACTACGTAAATGATCAGAATCTAGTTTTTACATTTTCGAAAGATCATTTTTATTTCTTCCTATTGATCACTTGACAATCAATACTTTAATGTCGAAGGTACCTACAACTTGCAAGATAGAAGTTCACCTGCACAAGCCCACAAACTGCATCAAACCTAAAAAGAAAGATGAAATATGGGGAGTCAGACTGACCCTAGTGTTCATCCTGAAATTTAATTTATGACATAGTGTTGCACTACATCTTATAATCAATATAGTTTTTTAGAGTATCTGTATAAATTATTCCCTAGGATGCCCTTGTGTAATTTTCCCTTGATAGCAAGATATAGCTAAATGTAATAATGTAGTCAAATGTGTAGATGACTAAAATGAAATTTCCCTTCATATGTTATGTTTGGTGACTATGCAACAATTTTCCCTTAAATGCATGCAGGATGGATGTCTTTTGAGTGCTTTAGTGCCTTTGGAATAAAAGCTTAGGTGATGATAGTAATGCTTACTGCTTCTTCCTTTATTTTGAACATGTAACTATGTATTCATATTATTCCATTTTTTGAAATTTGTGGCTGACAACTGGAAGGCCGACCCATAAGTGAAAAATATGTCAATTCTCACCAAATCACAACACCCTCCGATTTTCACAAGTGTGTGTGCTTGAACTCACATTGCGACTAGGTAACATAGGTACTACCTCCAAGTTTTGGGACTTATTACTTGAGATAGACCTCTAGAGAAAGTTGGTTCTTCTTCAAATCCTAGTGCAAACTAACTTTACTGATATGAAGCTACTATCTCTATCCTACAATTTCTAAGGGACCAGGGAAAGATAAATATTATGAAAATGAAGGGAAACTATAGTAGAAAGGTGATGCACTAAAAGAATGGAATGAGAACAATTTCCAATGTGTTAAAATGGAATAAAAATGCAGATCAGAGGGGGTGATAACAGTTCTCCCCTGTCTAATAAAAACAATCACAACACACTTCCATGCATACAAAATTATAATAGGTCCCCGCAAGATTATAAATTAGACACAAACATTTGCAATAACATTAGAGAGGCAAGGAGAATGTGAAAAACTCAGCAAGAGAAGATACATCCACAAAATTGAATCTATTGCTTCATATAATATGCGCAATCTAAACTATTACAAAGGAAATTCTTGGATCACCATCAGAGGAGTCCACTACAAAGACCTGCAAAACATTGTCTTCACAAAACATAAACGATATAGTTTTCCTACTCAAGCTATCCTCTCCCACAATGAGCCCAGTATTCCAATTTATAAATTTTTGGAAGAGAGAGAGAGAGAAGGGATGTAAATCCTGAAATCAACTTGTAAACCAATTGTAGGTCAGTTTTTTTGGTGATTTTTGACCTAGAAAAGTAATCTCAAGGTTTCCAATAACCTGGAACAAATAATGAATGGCAGCACATGCTCATTAAATGCCTCTCCAACCATTAATAAAATCATTGTTAAAAACATGGCACATTTTCCTTAAAAACATCATCAAAAATTCATCAATTTCTATTTTTATTGATTTATGTACATTTTTCTTAGAGTCCCAGTTGCAATTAGACCAACTTTTTGAAAATCTGTTGAGAATTGCAAAATATATGACCCTCTAAGCATCAGTAGCTATTTTGGGTTTTCCAAGCATTTCTTGCACTTTATGGGACTGATAATTTAATTTAATGGAGTTAGGTACGTTTCTTTTATTTACACCAACCTAACCTTACAAAGAATAAGATGTCGAGAGCTTTATGAAAATTCTAATTTTGTCAAAATCAGAGCTCCGGATCAAAAGTTATGATTATTTTAAGATCAGGGTCAAGGTGTTCCTTACAGGATCTCATAATCCGCATTACACCACCTTCCTTTGTATTACAGGTATTGTGGGTTTTCAGGGAACTCATGGCACTGGGAAATAAGGGCCACATGGACTGCCAAATTCCACCTTACCCACATCGATCTTACTCTGGGAATTTTTGCTTTTACGAGCCTGCGACACACTTTGGCCACTTGGACCGCCTAACCCTGCCATCGCTGCACCATATAGACTTGTGGAAATTTTAGCATTTTCATGTACTCACGTCCCAAATCATCTGGGACATTTGGGCCATCCAAATCTACATTCGCCATAATACACTAGACCCATTTCATTACTTTTGTTGATTGAGTGAATCAACATTTCAGGGAACTCGTGGCCCGATGGAACTTGGACCGCCTGGGTCATGACCTTCTGTCTTATTTGAAATACATTGTTTCGTTAGCATTCCTTTACAAATCAGACAAGTCAGCATTTCAGTGAACTCGCGGCCTGATGGATCTTTGACCACGTGGGACTCACACTTCTACCTTATCCATAATACATTTTTTCCCTAGCATTCCTTTGCAAATGAGACAAGTTGGTATTTCAGGGAACTTGTGGCCCGATGGAACTTTGACCGCCTAGGCTGCTGGGACCTGATATTTCCACAATAGATGGTTTCCTTAGCATTTCAGACCTAAGTTAAGGATGAGGAACCTTAGATCAATCTATAGTCCATTCCACCCACAGCCCCTAGACCCGCAATATATTAAAATAGGTCCTTTTCAAAAAACTTCAAACTTTTAGCAAATTTTCACTAACTCCTGAGAGTTTCTTTTAATGGGGAATTTAAAAAAAAGAAAAGGCATGCCCCCCCAAAATCCTGATTTCTTGCTTTAACCATTTCTATTTATCCAAGTCTAAATAAATTGTGCAAGTTATTGAAATCACCTTGGGGAAAATTTTGGTTAGCAATTTGGTGAATCAACGGGGCCATTTGCCTGCCAAATGGAGTGCGACCAGTTATTTGAAGCTATCCACTGGGCATGGAATTTTTATTATCATTATGAATTGATTGTAACTATGGAACCTAATCCTAGAATTCTTAAGATGATGCCGTCTACTTTCAGAGCTTCCCCCCACAACTCGTGCTCTCAATTTTCATAATAAAATCTTGAAATCAAGGTTTGTGAGAGTATAAAATTGCTTGAAACCTAGTTTTGACCCATTCTTGCAATTGTGAACCACAAGGATGAATGATGAGTACTTATGAATGTTGCCTCAAGATTTGAATCCTTACCAAGGGTGGATAGTCAAGACCTATCTTTTTTTGCAGGGTGAAGTATACTGCAGTTTTGGAGTGAATCCTGGTAACTTAGACATCATAGAACTCTATTTAGTTCTAATTTTCTTTTTTATTCTAAATGTCCAATGCTGCTTCGAATGGGGCTGACTTAATATGTGCGCTACCAGTTGATCCTTGTGAGGACTATCCTCAAATCTTGGGAGAGCATTGTGGCTTATAAATGTTGTTTATACATTGGCTGAAGGTTGAGTGAAAATCAGGGACTGCCATCTGCTGAAATATCAAATCTAATTTTATTTGCTCTGCATTTGTTTGAATTTGAAATTTGCAAATGTTGCAACCAACTGTGAGCTTCCCACTATAGCATTCTCACTTTCCTGAGGCGTGATGAAATGTATACAAATAATACACTAGAATCAATAGAACATGTGCATGATAACTTAGGGAAATTAAATCCTATTCTAACAAAAACAACAATGTGCAAAACACTTGGGGGAATTGGAAATCCTAGACTAATATGTACAAGGGTGAGAAATTATTCCTTCTAGTAGAAATGTTTGAGCTAAATTCCATTGACTGGAATATGTAATTCTTCACCATCCAACTTATCCATCTAGAAGGAATTCCTGCCTTTGCATTCAGTTATCATATATGGACCACTCCATATGGCATTGAACTTGGAATGCTTTTCTGGCTTTGCATGATCAACATCCCACTTTGGTCCAAGTCTCCTGCTTGGAATGTCCTAGCTTTATCTTTTTTATCAAATCTCCTCTTGATCAGTGTTTGATCTGTTTCCATGGTTTGCATTGCATTTTCCTTTGTTTCTTATAATTCCATTTGTTATGCATACTTGATTTCCATGGGATTGAAATCTACTAGTTCTAACTATTTTATGAGTTCTAATGCCAGAAAGGTAAGTGATATAGGAAGTACTGCTTCCTTCCCATAGACTAATTTTTATGGAGAGCTTCCTATTGACCTCTTGGCTGTAATTCTATCAGCCCATAAGGCTGATTTAAGATTCATGTGCCAAGTTCTCTAATTCTCATCAAGATTTCTTTTGATGATTCTCTTTAGGTTCTTGTTTGTAGACTCTACTTGACCATTACCCTGAGGGTAATAGGTTGACGAAGTGTTGAGGTATATACCATTCTTGATAGCTAATTTAGTGATTTTGGTGCCAAAGAATTCCAATGCATTATCTGATAGGATAGTAGCAAGGAATCCAAACCTTGTGACTATCCTCTTATAGAAATAGAATATGTTGGATTCATTTTCCTCGCTAAGTGCCACTGCTTCAGTCCACTTGGTGAAATAGTATGTTGCCATAAGTATCCACTTATGGCCTTGACTTGAATTTGTATTGATAACTCCAATGAATTCCAATCCCTATTTCATGAATATATTATCTAATGAGATTGGATGAAGAGGCAAGGATTCTAACCTTTCCTTGTGAATAATTAAAATTTCTTGCACCCTTTAATCCATGAGTAGCAATCACTAAACACTGTAGGCCAATAGTAACCAACTTTCATGATCCTGAGATTTTGTACTCATGGAGTGGCATCCCGCTTCCCCATCATGGAACTCATGTAATATCTTATGAACCTGACTTATTTAGACATACCTCAAAAACACCCCATTCAGATCCTTCTTAAATAGGAGACCATCAATAAGGACATACGAAATTGATTGTAATATGAAATATATCCTCTTATATTTGTTCCATTCTGGAGGGCACAAACAATTTTGGAGATAACGTACCATGTCTTGGGTCCAACAAAGAATGGGTTTATCTTTAGCTGGTTATTCTTGATCTTTCTATAGTAGGAGGACAACCTCTTATTAACCTTTTGACTTAGCTTGTTGTTTTGAAAAAAAATGCTCACATGAACCTTTTCCACAAACCACCTTCATCACTTTGATTTCAATATCGTATCCCATTACCTGAGTTATCCAACCTACCCTCTTCTTGTTTCGATCATTGTTTAGGAGAAATTCCTTGACACCAGCATGACAAACTAGCATTTGAATCTTATTGTTCAAGACCAAGTGTATAAACTTCTTCAAACTCCTAATGACAACAAGAACATGCTTTTCAATAAAAGAATACCTTACTTAGTAATCTTCCAAGCTTTGACTGAAGAATGTTATGGGATCTTCTGAACCTTCACTATTCAATTGTACCAAGATATCTAAGATTGTGTCTGATCCTCCAAAATTATACAACATGAATTCCTTGGAAAAATCTGGGTTGATAAGAGTTGGAGCTTGTGATATTACATGTTTGATAGCCTCAAAACTATCTTTGCCTTTTTTTTCCATTTGAATTCAAAACTATTCTTCAACCTCATTGTTAATGGCTTTAAAAGAGTGGAAAAATCAGGCACAAATATGCGGACAATGTTTATCCTTCACAAGAATGTTTGTAGAGCTTCCTTATGACTGGCAATGGAAAATTTTGGATGGCTTCAACTCTTTTGGGATCAATTGTTAACCCTTCTCTTGAAATAATATGGCCCAAAAATTTTCCTTCATGTGTTAGGAATACACACTTATTCGGATTCAATGAAAATCCAAATCTTATACATCTTTGAAATATTTTCCTACGATGAAATAGGTGGTCTTCTGCATTTTTGTGAAGATAGTGATATCATCTAGATATACCAGCACTATCTTGTTGATTAAGCCTTTGAATGCATATCCACAACTTGCTGAAATGTTGCTCCAACATTTGAAAATTCAAATGGCATTCTTTGTAAGCATATGTGCCCCAATTCATAGTGAAGGTTGTCTTGAACTGATCTTATTCCTTCACCATTATTTGGTTATATCCTGATTAGTTGTCTAGAAATGACAACATTTTGAACCAGCTACTACTTACAGGTTTTTTTCCTTCAAGGGAGTCGATAATGATCTTGAGTGAAGCTCTATTTACATCATATAAATCTACAGAAAGTTTGATCTCTCTACTTCCTCTTCCGTACCAGTACCAAATTTTTAACCCGACTTGAATGCTTGATAGGAAAGATGATGCTAGGTTCAATTATGTTGTTCAAATATTTTCTCATGAGAGGTTTCAATGTGAGGATTCACTAGCATTTTCTTCTTTATGAATAGGCTTGGATTCCGGATCTAGATCAATAGTATGATGTGATAAATTTTGATGAAACCTATCAAATCCTATAAGTCTAGGTGAAGACATCTGGGCATTCTTGAAAAAGTTGAACAAATTCAGATTTCTCTTGTCGAGTATTTACTTTGCCAATTCGCAATATCTTGCCTTCATCTACTGAAATGGGCTTTGAGTCCTGACCCGTACCTGAATGTTTTCCTTTTCCTTCCATAATTGATCATTTGGGTTGAATATTGACTCCAAAGTTATAAGACCTTTTGGTAATTTGTTAGTTCTCAATTGCTCCACTTGATCACCATACTGCTGCTCAAACTTGTCTTGGTTTCTAGCAGAGAAATCAACTTCTTCTTGTAGAAAATTGATGATTTTCTTATCATTATCAAAGACCTACCAACTTGTATTGTTATTCATAACATCCAGTCTTATAACCAATTTTATGTGAGGATGAGATTCTCACTTTTGATACTTTTTAAAACATAAAATGTTTCCCCAATTGTTGTGCAATTCTATCTTTTGCTTCATTATTCTTTCTTGGGATGGAATTGATGCTAAAAGCCTTCGACATATTCAATGAGATCCCATACCTTATTTTTGTAGTTCAATAGATCATTCTTAGTAGCATTTTTCCTCTAAATTGGTTCACAATTAGCTCACTATCTCCAAACACTTGCAAGTTTTTAATACCTCTCTTTCTTGCCCAATAAAATCCTTGAATCAAGGTTTTATACTCAGTTGTGTTGTTTGAGAAGAAAACTAAAAATGAAAGGCCGAATAATATTTTTTACCTTGTGATGAAACAAGCATAGCTCCTCCTTAACACCTTATATACTCTTTGAACCATCAAAGAATAACTGACACACCTCATTACCATCTTTGTGATCTGGCTTGGTAATGCTAGGGAGAGGTTGATTTCTTCATGCAAACAATATAATCCTAATTAAGATTCTTCCTTTCATTATAAGGGTCAAAAGCATGCCTCTTTTTCACCCATTCATCAAGAGTCAAGTCTGGAAGCATCTAAATTGGTATCTTCTTCATAGGTTCTTGGATAATCCTCTGATCGAATGTTAAATAGTTTACATTGATTGGAATCGATGTATGAGGCTCCATATGAAAGTTTTTAGATAGGATCAGATCTGATTGTATACTTAGATCCATACTGTTTCTAAATAAACATGTGTGACCATCAACAAAAAAAAACCTTCCACTTTAGCGGTTAAGTCTCTTGACAGAAACAATGCAAAGAGTGGTGGAAATTATATGACTAATACATCTTTTGAGATAGTCAAATTAGGACATGCATGCAATCTAAGGGTCAAAACATTGATTACTCCAACTGTTGTTACCATGGTCCCATCCAATTTCAATAAACCTCTAAATTGACTTCAGTTGAAGACCTAGTTGAGTGTCGCATGACTGAGTTTCTTTCTCTGGCATCATTCATGTCATATGCCAAATTGTTCACAATGATCAATGAGATATAGATGGTGGAGTCTTCAAAAAATTTTCTTATTGGGCACCGTGATTCTCCTTGCTGGTTGGATTGGTGAGTGCCCTTCCCTTGGTCTGGATGATGATTCAACACATACAAACTTTTCCATGACAGTTGTAAT
>CM034155.1:216970564-217156851 GCA_019776745.2 Taxus chinensis | reverse complement strand
GGCTGAACCCCTAGGGTTTCTCTATCATTCCCCCTCTATTTTTTTTGTGTTCACTGCTTTATGTTTTTTACAGTCCTGGTTATTCATGTTACATTTTGGTCTTGTTATTTACAATCTTTCCTACTAGTTTTTGGTTTTTCTATGTAGCCCTTCATCGATCAAATCTTTCAATAATTATAGGGTGGGGACATATCAACCCTCTGGATCATAGCTCCGGTCAAAAGTGTTTAACTATCTAAAAAATAAAATTATGTAATTTGTCCCTAAATTTATTTGAGAACAAGTTTTTGTATAATGTGTGTGACTATCTTAATAATGTTAATATGTATAATATGTGTGACTCTAACACTGGCATTTCCTAGTGAGCATTAAGTTTAACTCTCTTACTTTTATTTTTTAAAGTCATATTATCCTCTCAAATTCAAACTATCCACTACACAAATTGTTCACATTTGTTCAAGGAATATCAAGAATTGAAAAATTCTTAGCCACTTCAACAATCAATGTGTTAATAGATATCATGAGAACAAATTTATTTTTCTATGATTTATTGTGTGAATTTGGGATTCCACCATGAAGAATAGTTTTACAATGAAATTAAAATAATTCTTAAAATGATTTACCAAAATTATACCTTTAGAAAAGGAGTTTTAATTTATTTCATATCTATATTTAATTCTGAAAAGATATCCTCCTCACAAGGGGAGTAAGGATAATTTTCTTTTTTAATTTTAAGGAAAAGTTGTCATTTAAAGTGTCAGGTGTGGGAGGAAAATTTACGAGGTGATTTCATGTCCCTTCTTTCAAGGAACACAAGCATGACACAAGGATGGTGGAAGGAATTGTCACATTTATAACTATTAAGGGGTGTTAATTTTTTTAAATATTCCTCTCTTGGAATCCCATTTATAACTATTAAAGGGATGTTAATGCACATTTATTCCTCTCTTTGAATCTGTGTTTTAGTCTCGTGCCCTTACAAGTGTGCTCTCGAGCACCAAGTGGTACAAGTTTGGAGTCTCTACCAACTAGGAACCCTACTGGAGTGACCCTGCCCATCTGGGATCCAAGGCTGATGATTCCAAGTCTAGCAAAGATGCAGTGTCCACCCTCTCTCGCTCCAAGGGAAGTGCGGTGCTCATATTTTTTCATATCTACAGTAAGAAGGGTGATCAATGCACATAAAAATTCCCTTACAAGGATCTCGCCCCCACCACTGCCACAAACATGTTTAATAATGGATAATTTTGTCCTTGGGCCTCACCTCTAGTGGAAGCATGCTTATAAAGCCACCGATTCATCCACTACTAGGTGCTTCCTAGTCTCAGGGGTGGCATGGAACGCTCTCACCTACATGCACTGCATAAATGATGAATATTCTCTTTGAGTTACCAATATGTTTGAGGAACATGAGGGATTTCAATCTATACAAGAGATTTTCAAGTTTTATTTGTACACATCATGCGTGTTCTACATGCCCATGGATCAGAAGATGGGTTAGTATTGGATTTTATTTTGTTAATTTTGTTAACAGGGAAGGATGCTCTCGGAGAGCTATCAATAAGCTCAATGCCTATGGTTATGATAATCTTACTCTCAGAATTCGAATGGTCCACTCCAGGGTCAACTTTTTTTTAAATTGAATCAAGGAAGACTTAAAAGTAGAGATATTTCCTTCTTTCTATGGAGTCTTTTACTTATTTCCACTTTAGGATTTGTAGGTTTTTTTTAGTGTTGATAGGATCAATTTTGTTTCACTTGAACAAAACGATTATCCTTTTATGTTGAGTTTCCTCATTTAGTATAATGATTTATTTGTTTTCACTAAAGAAAACCTATCAAATATTTTTTTTTAAATCATAATGACATTTTTCTCATGGTATATTTTAGAAAATTGAAAGGTAAATTTTAATTTTAGCTTTTACTATTGAGAAATCATTTGTGTACTTACAATAAATCTATGTTTGTTTACTCTCAAGTATTATTTTATATCTTGAGTAAATTTTCTTAACATAGTACTTGAAAATAAATAGTTTTATCTCACATTTAGTTCAATATTACTTCAATGTAGACCAAACTCACTTTGACTCTAACATGCTTCTTATAAAATCATGTGAAAGCAACAAGTGTTGTAAATTCAATAATTATTTGATTTTCTCTCTATGGTTAGAAGTGTAGGTGTTAGATGTATGATTATTGAAGGACTATATGATGTGGAAGGATATTTACCTATTCTATGAGTTATAATATGGTTCCCCCAAAAATAATGATGCCATAATAAAAGGACTAGATTTTAAAATTAAGTTGTACCGAAATATGCAACAAATACATAGATGAACTATAAATGAATTGAGTTGGTTTCTTTATTTTTTATAAGAAACATGTTGTCACAAGAGTGTCTTGCTGACATGCATACATAGAGATCGACTACCCATGCAATGTCATACATCATCACTCAAAAATAATATTATCTGTCATTGATTACAGTTCAACAGGTATCCACTTTAATGAACATGTTTGTTTAATTTTATTTCTAGGGTGATTTGAGTATGTCTAAAACCCTTAAAATTTACTCTTGTTGCATGAGGATTTCCTAAATTTTTGTGTTTCATGAGTTAGGGATGACATTGATGATGTCTAACAGAGTGAGATGTGAGGAGATTGAATAAGAGGATAATGAAGATCTATAATTTCTTCTGCCACCACTGAATATCATCAGGTGGTCAAATAATGTCATCAAATAAAAATTGAATGAGAAGGGCTAGATGGTGGTTTGCACCACTACCATGTGTATCAAAAGATGGATTACCTTTAATTATATTCTCATAGTTTAGATCATGTCACACTCTTCTAGTTTCTTTAAAATATCTTCAGTAATTCTCTAGTTACATTGAGGTTCAATCACATCATAGTAAATGAACCTGGAAGTGTCTCACATCTCTTGAAATTCATTAGCCTAGCATCCACTAGCCCATATAAAAAGGAAACATGGTTGGTTTATTGTTTTACAGAAAAATGTAGGATTTCATGAAATCTTTATAATATTTTCCTAAGATCTACATGTTTTAATGTTAATGACATTTAAAAACTGATAAAGACCTTATTACAAAGTAAAAATTAAATCATAGTGGCTGCTAGCTCAGTATAAAATAGAAGTATGTTATATTTATGGTTTTGTAGATCATTGTTGGATTCCCTGAAATCAGTAAATGATTTTCCAAAAACTGAGTAGTTTAATCTTTAATAAATTTTAAAATCGAGAAGAAGCTTTATTCGAAAGGAAAAATTAAAGCCTTGTGGCCACTAGCCCATATAAGTGCACTCTCGAGTGTCGTGAGTGATGCAAGTTCAATGTCACTCGCTGTCAACTAGGAACCCTACTGGAGTGACCCCACCTGTAGGATCTAAGGCCGACGACTCCAAGTCTGGAAGAGATGCTCTGTCTAGCCTCTCTCGCTCCAAGGGTAGTGCGGTGCTCATAGTTTTTCGTATCTGTAGTAAGAAGGGATATCACTGCACATCAAAATGCCTTTATAAGGATATCTCACCCCACCCATGCCACAAACACCTTAACAAGGGATAAGGCCGTCAAGGGCCTCACCTCTAATGGAAGCATCACTGGTGGGGCATGTCGCTACCTCCACTGTTGCGCACCTCCTAGTCTCAGGGGCAACATGGATAGCTTTGACGATAACATGCACTGTAAAAATGATGAAAATTCTATTCGAGTTACCAGTATTTCTGAGGACCATGAGGGATGTCAATTTGCATGAGATTTTCAAGTTGATTGGATACATCACACGTGTTTATGTGGTCATGGATCAGAAGAAAAATTAGAAGGGGATTTGGTTTTGTTAATTTTTTCAATCGAGAGGACACTTAGAGAGCTATCAATAAGCTCAATGCCTATGGTTATGATAAACTTATTCTCAGAGTAGAATGGGCCACTCCAAGGTATTTTTTTTAAATTGAAGCAAGGAAGATTTAAAATCTGGCATATTTCCTTCTTTCTATGGAGTCTTTTACTTATTTACGCTTTAAGTTTTAGTGTTGACAAGATCAGTTGTGTTTCACTTGAATGTAATGATTATCCTTTTATTTTGAATTTCCTCATTTAGTATAATGATTTATTTGTTTTCACTATAGAAAACCTATCAAATATTAATTTTTTAATTTCATTTTGACATTTTTTCTCATGGTGACGTTTGTTTATTTTTATTTGTAGGGCGATTTGAGTGTATGCAACACCTTAAGATTTACTCCAAACGCATGAGGATTTTGTGAACTTTTCCTATTTCTTGAGTTATGGACACATGTGATGGCATCCGATATAGTGAGATGTGGGGAGTTTGAATAGGAGGATAATGAAGATCTAGAATTTCTTTTACCACCATTGAATATCATCGAGCTGGATGAAGAGGATTGTCAAATACAAGTTCAACAAGAAGGAATATAAGGTTGGTTCACACCACTACATGTGCATCTGTACAAGTGGAAAAAGTGTGCCTTAATAGGTGTGATCTCTAGTGATCACATGAGTGGTACAAGTTCGAAATTATTACCAACTAGGAACCCTACTAGAATTACCCCCGCCCACCAGGATCCAAGGTTGATGAGTCCAAGTCTAGCGGAGATGCAATGTGCACCCTCTCTTGCTCCAAGGGTAGTGTGGTCCTCATAGTTTATCACATCTATAGTATGAAGGGTGATCACTACACATCAAAATTCCCTTACAATGATCTCACCCCCACCAATTCCACAAATACCTTAATAATGGGTAAGACCATCAAGGGCCTCACCTCTAGTGGAGGCATCACTTCCTCCACTGCTAGGAGCCTCCTAGTATCTAGGGTGGCATGGACCACTCCAGTGACACCATGTGCCACAAAAATAATGAAAATTCTATTAGAGTTACCAGTCTATCCAAGGACCATGAGGGATGTCAATATGCATGATACGTTTCAAGTCATTTGTACACATCACACATGTCCATGTGCCCATGGATCAGAAGATGGATTAACAGGGAATTTTCTTTTGTTAATTTCGTCAACAAGGAGGATGCTCAGAGAGCTATCAATATGCTCAATTCATATGGTTATGATAATATTATTATTAGATTTGAATGGGCCATTCTGAGGCAGACTTTCTTAAAAAAATTGAAGAAAGAATAATTTAAAGCAGGCATATTTCCTTCTTTATATGGAGTCTTTTACTTATTTCCACTTTAGGTTTTGTAGGGTTTTAGTGTTGATAGGATCATTTGTGTTTCACTTGGACACAATGATTCTCCTTTTATTTTAACAAGCCTCATTTATTATAATTATTTATTTGTTTTCACTAAAGAAAAACTATCAAATTTTTATTTTTAAAATTCATTTTGACATTTTTTCTCATGGTGACATTTGTTTATATTTATTTGTAGGGTGATTTGAGTGTCTAAAACCCTTAAGCTTTACTCCATGCATGTGAGGATTTCTTGACTTTTCCCATTTCTTTAGTTAGGGACAACAGTGATGGCGTCAGATAGAGTGAGATGCGGGGAGCTTGAATAGGAGGATAACAAATATATGGAATTTCTTCTTCCATCCCCAATATCATCAAGATGAATGAAGAATAACATCGAATACAATTTCAATGAGTAAGGGCCAGAAGGTGTTTCACATGACTACCATCTACATCCACAAAGTGGAAAAAGAGCACCTTAGCAAGTGTGCTCTTGAGCACCAAAAGTGGCGCAAGTTTGGCATCGTTGCCAACTATGAACCCTACTCAAGTGATCCCACCCACTAGAATCCAAGGCCAATTATTCCAAGTCCAGAGGAGATGCATTGTCTGACCTGTCTCACTCCAATGGTAGTGCACTACTCATAGTTTTTTGTATCTATAGTAAGAATATAAATCACTGCACATCAAAATTCCCTTATAAGGATCTCACCCCCTCCCATGCCATAAACACCTTAACAAGGGATGAGGCCTTTGAGGGCCTCACCTCCAATGGAAATATCACTGGAAGGGATTCGACTACCTTCGTTGTTGGGAACCTCCAAGTCTCAGGGGTCGTGTGGACCTCTTTATCAATAACATGCACTCGTAGAAATAATGAAAATTATGTTTGAGTTACTAGTCTGTTCGAGGACCATGAGGGATGTAAATCTGGACAAGATTTTCAAGTCGTTTGTACACATCAGGCATGTCTACGTGACCATGGATTAGAAGATAGACTAGTAGGGGATTTAGTTTTATTAATTTCATCAACAAGGAGGACACTTAGAGAGCTATCAATAAGATCCATGCCTATGGTTATGATAATCTTATTCTCAAATTCGAATGTACCACTCCAAGGTAGACCTTTTTAAAAAAAAAATGAAGTAAGGTAGACTTAAAATAAAGGCATCTTTCCTTCTTTCTATGGAGTCTTTTACTTATTTCCACTTTAGGTTTTGTAGGGTTTTTAGTGTTGATAGGATCAGTTGTGTTTCACTTGAATGTAACTATTCTCCTTTTATTTTGACTTTCCTTGTTTAGTATAATGATTTATTTGTTTTCACTAAATAAAACCTATCAAGATTATTTGTCGTTGATTAAGCTCAACATAGGTGTCCACTTTAATAGAACATGTTTGTTTAATTTTTTTTGTAGGGTGATTTTTGTGTCTAAAAAACCTTAAAATTTACTCTAGATGCGTGAGGATTTCCTTAATTTTCATGTTTCTTGAGTTAGGGATGACAATGATGGCATCCGACAGTGTGAGATGTAGGGAGCTTGAATAGGATGATAATGAAGATCTGGAATTTTTTCTTCTACCGCTCAATATCATTGGGCTAGATGAAGAAGATAACATTGAATAAAAGTTCAACAAACAGGTCCAGATGGTGGTTCACACCACTACAATGTGCATCAATAAGACATATTACATTTAATTATATTCTCATAGTCTAGATCGATGCCCTCTACTATTTTCTTCAAAATATCTTCAGTAATTCTCTAGTTACACTAAGGTTCAATCACATCATAGTAAATTAACTTAGAAGTGTATCACATCTCTTGAAATTCATTAGCCTAGCATTCTGTTATCCTATATAGAAAGGAAACATGGTACTAGTTTATTATTTTGTAGATACAAATGTTGGCTTCTATGAAATCATTAAAATATTTTCCCAATATCTGCATGGTTTAATGTTAATGACATTTTAAAACTGATAAAAACCTTATTCTAAAGAAAAATTAAATCCTAATGCGAACCCATCCCATATAAAATAGAAACATGTTATATTTATGGTTTTACATGTCAATGTTAAATTCCCTTAAATCATCAAATGATTTTCCAATGATGACTTTCCAACAACTACATAGTTTAATATTAAATAAATTTTAAAATTGATAAGGACCTTTATTCCAAAGGAAGAATTAAAGTCGTGTGAATGTTAGCCTGTACAGAAATAGATACATGTTCTATTAATTATTTTTCATATCAACGTCAGATTCCAATGTTTTGATTTTCAGATTCTAGTATATGGGACTTTGGAGTGTAGTAAATTCCAATATATGTGATTTTGGATTCCAGTATATGTGATTTTGGATTCTAATATATGTGATTATGGATTCAAATATATGTCATACTGGAATCAATATGTGTGATTTTGGAGTCCAGATAATTCCAATATTTAACATTTTGGAATATAAAACTAGTAATTTTGGATTCCAATATTGGTAGTATTGTTTTTTGCTCAAACTAGAATAAGTCCATATTTAGTGAAATAAGTGTTGGTGGATCATCATCTAAAGAAGATTGAGAAGAAATTTCATCAGATGTAAAGGTGATATTCTCTTTGGTAAAATATAATGATGTAGTGAATCTATGATACACATGCTCAGGAAAAGTGTTAGGATGAAGGTAAGTGTTAGACAAAAAAATCATATTTTGTGTTCACAGCTAGGATTGGACTGCAAGAAAGTGGGGAGAGAGACATTTATGTTGGTAAAAATGGAAGGATTTAATGGTATCTAGGGTGACAAGAAAGATGGAGGTAAATATTAAGATCAAGATTGAGTGTTCAAATTTGAGTTCATCAAATGATTTAATTTAAATTGAATTAAACCTTAATTTCAGAGTAAATAATGTAACTAGTGATGTACAAGTGATAACATATAGTAAGATACAAGAAATAAGTTTGAAACAATATGAAACCCTATGAAATAGAGACATAAGGTGACTTAGCTTATTTTCAAGTGATCTGAGCTAAGAAAATGCTGGAACTGGAAAAACCTAGAAAGAGTGTCATCAAGGCTTGGTGAGGGTTCTGGGACTCAAAACTACACAGGACATAATCTCCCACGGAAGGACATGAGTGCCCGGGTGATAGTGATTGATTCGGGTGCTAGTATCCATTGAGGTAATCAAGTTTTAGCCTTTTTTGGGTTAGAAGAGATGTGTTTTTGATCTTGTTTTGTTGCGTTGCTTTTTCTCTAATGTTTTCAGTCGTACATGTAACCTGTAAAATAAATAACTAGCTAGAGATGCCCACAAACCACACTAAACCGTAATAAATAAGATGTAGAATGGGGAATTAAACTAACCCTGATGGTCACTCAAAGAGTGATCTTATGACTGAGCATTGCACTATGTCTAAGACTCCATGTAGTTCTTTGTGTAAGTGTGTAATGATGCCCTAGGTTTCCCTTGTGTGAGTTGCACTATGATATGGCTAGATCTAGATTACTCCACGTATGTAAATATGTGAGATGAAATAAAATTAACTTCCCATCATATGATGTGTATGCAAAGTGATGCATCCCTTGTCCCTTGTATGAGTGTGAAAGATGTTTTCCTTTGTAATGTTCTTGTGCCTTTGATGCAACCTTAGGTGATAGTAGATAATGTTTAGTTATTGGCCCCTAATTTTGGAGAAGTAACTAGGTATATATATATATATATATATATATATATATATATATATATATGATTCCCTAGTTTTAATTTCATAATTGAAAACTAAAAGGCAGACCTAAAGTACTAAAAGATGCCCAAGAGGTAAAAGAGACCCAAAAGAGTAAGAAAAGGATAGATATGGTCAGGAGCACCCATGAGGGACAGGAACGTCTGGGTACTTCTGTCTTAGCTGGTCGATAGTGTCTGAGGCCATAAAATATAAATAATTTGAGTTATGGTAAAGCTATATGATGTGTAAATCCAATAAGAATGTAAAATATAAAGAAAAAGGCCCAAAAGCAGTTGTCAACCACTAGTTTTCTTTCTTAGGAATCATGTATATATTAGTATACTTTAAGGCCTAGAAATGAACCCAAGTGCATAGATTTATGTCTACATGTTTGTTTCACTCTTTACACTCTAATCTTCGCACTTAGTCACAATTTTTCTCTTTTAATTGCACAAGTTCAGCAAAGACAAGGTAAGAATGAATTAAATCGCGCACTATTTATAGTTTTTCTAATTTTATCTTCATTTATTTATCCTCACATACCACCAATTTTTGTTTTAAAATTATTTTTTAGTTTTTCTCGTGCTTTTATCTTGCATGCGTAGAAGTCTTAAACTTTAGGTGCACTACTACTTCCTAGGCTATAGACCTCCTTGTGCGCACCTTCCTGTGCTACACAAATTTTTCCTCTACGCCACTTGCTAAGTAGTCCAACTTGTTGTTTCCTCCCTCATGTTACACTACGTGGCTTGCCATTCACGTGGCTTTTAATCTGAGAAATTTCCATCAAGTACCAACATCCTTAAGCACCCTTGCATCATATCCATCCATTCACAGCAATATCTTTTGTGCGCCAATATATTTTTCCAGTGCGCATCATCCTTTCACACCATTATCTATACTCTTACCAGCTTCCCTAGGAAGTACCAGTGTCATGGATTCTCTTGTGTGCACTTGCATCTACTTCACCCCACACTAAAATTATGTGTGGTCCTTTAGGCATCAATATAACATAGTGTAATTAGCTCCGATACATGAACACACTTATTACAAAAAACAAAGCAAAATAAAATAGAAATGGAAATCTAATCTAAGTGGCAATACTACCTTATTACAAATAAAAAAGAAGCTTAGTTATAGTAGGGCTTTAACCTACTCCCATTGAAGTAACTGAGATACATGGTGTCATACAGTGCCTACAATTGACATGCATCTGATTCCAATATCTTAGTTACTACAAATGGTCCTGTCAATGCACTTTCAATTTTCCAGGATGGTGAAAAAACTTGGAGTCATACAAGAGTACAATCTTCCCCACTGCAAATGAATTATTCTTAAGGTAGTTGTGATGTTAAGCCTTCTCTCTAGTTTCTCTGTCTTCTGACTCCATTGAGTAATGATGCATCATTCATCTAACTGCATCAACTTATCAATGTGTTCCTCTATTACTTTCTCATCATCCAATCCACTTGTGTGCGTAATACATGAGGAGAGTATATAAATTCAACGGGAAAAACCACCTCTTCGCCAAACACCAAATTAAAGGGTGTGGCCTTATTAAACCTCTTATGTGTTGTTCTATATGCCCATAAAAAATATAATACCTTATCATCCCAATATTTCCTTCCAACATCACATATTTTTGTCAATTTTTGTCCTAGGATCTTATTAAAAGCCTTAACAATTCTATTAGCTTATGGGTGATAGGGTGTAGTATTATGGTCTGATACCATAAATTGTTTTAGTAGAATTGTAATAGTATCATTTAGAAAATGAGTCCCTCTATCACTTATAAAGCTCAATGGAAACCCATACCTATTTATGATAATCTCTCATAGAAATATAGTTGTTGTCACTGAAGTGTAATACTTTATAGGTGCAACCTCTGCCCACCTTGTTAAGTAATATTTACATGTGATGATATAGTACGTGTTAGTCCTACATGCAAGTGGTGAAATGGGCCTTACAAAATCAGTTTCCAAATTATGAAATGGATCTGCTCTTTCTATAGGGCACGATGACATCTCATCAATGGAAACCCATACCTATTTATGATAATCTCTCATAGAAATATAGTTGTTGTCACTGAATTGTAATACTTTATAAGTGCAACCTCTGCCCACCTTGTTAAGTAATATTTACATGTGATGATATAGTACGTGTTAGTCCTACATGCAAGTGGTGAAATGGGCCTTACAAAATCAGTTTCCAAATTATGAAATGGATCTGCTCTTTCTATAGGGCACAATGACATCTCATCCTTGTTTCCCAATTTACTTATCCTCTAACAATGATCAGAAGCCCTGAAAAACGCCTTAGTATCTTTATGCAATGTTTCCCACCATAAACATGCCAATAATATCTTACGCGTTGTTTTTGTTATCCATTTTTCACACCCCTTGCGAAATGGACAACTTAGGAGGTTAGAGCATCAACTATTAATGGAAAAAGGAAAAATAAATTTTTAGTATGTAGGGTAGTTCATGTGTTGGCTTGGCCGCGGTGAATCTTGTAGATGGAAATCAAGCTCATTGGAGAATTGATTGGTTTCCAGGTGTGTCAACTGATGGTTGGTTGACTCGTTGTTGGTCAGACATGTGTGTCAGGTGATGGTTTTTCAAACAAGTGTGTCGGTATGGTTGATCAGATAGGTGTGTCACGTCATGGTTAGCTAGGCATGTGTGCTGACTGATGTTTGGTCTAACAGGTGTGTCAATTGATGGTTGGTTGACTCATGGTTTGTCAGCTGATGGTTGGTCAGGTGACAGGTTAGCTAGATAGGTTTGCTGGTTGGTTTTTGTGGTGGATAAGGTTGGCGAGGCTATTATTGGTCAGATGGATGATGTATAGAGAGGATGGTCACCAAACATAGATGTTGTCTAACCCATCAGGGTTTGATGGCCAACTCAAATAGTCAGCTCACAGTTGGTCGGTAAGGTTGTGTGTGTTACCAGGTTGGTCAGCTCGTTGGTTTGTCAACTACGCAGATGGATGGGTAGTGTGTCGTATAGGAGGAGATAGATGGTCATCCAACCTCCTGGGTTGGACGCCCCACATGTGAAGATGGCAACTCCCGGTTGATTGGCAACTAGAGGGATGTATGGTCACAAAGATATACATCGTCTAACCTAACATAGTTAGATGACCTAGAGGATGGACAAGTTATAAGCCAGATGATGGTAGGTGAATTAATGACATCCCAACGACCATAATTAATGAGGCATGGCACCCATGACTGCCTGTGGAGGAAAATTACTAATATGAATGGTTTCTCATACCTCTTTAATGTATTTTTCCATTTGGTGACCCAAATGACCTATATATTGTAAAATTCACCTCATTCTGAGGGAGATTTTTCCATAAAGAAAAGGAACTCTGTCAAATTTTTTCCAGAGTTATTGTGAGCTAAAGGCCTCAAATTTGGGCTTATTGTAAAGTATTTTTTTTTTGCTTTTGATATGATGGATTGTGAATGTTTCTAAGCAATAAAATTCCTGTTTTGTGGCCATTTTCACCCTAACTTGTATGAATTACATATTTTTCCTTCCATTCTATGTATAAGTATATTGTGCATGTATTTATGTCTTTGTAGAGTCTATATTTTGTTGTGCTTTACGATATAGGGAATTGAATGTTATCTTAGACTGTGGTGTTTCTAACATCCCTCTCTTGCTTAGTTTTCTTCCCATCCGTCATCCAGTTGGATTGTCTCACCCTTTCTTGGTGCATCACCTTCACTTAGAGTAGTTTTATTTCATGCATTTTTCTACCCCTGTCTCCTTGGAAAGAATTAGAATAGGATTATTTTAGCTTTCCATTCTCTGCTCTTTGGAGAAGTTGGCACTAGGTTAGAAGAAGAAGCTAACTTTCTTCGAAGGATTATCCTACTTGCAAGGTCCCACACTATAGGATAATCCCATGTTATGCAAGTTGTAATGATTGCCTCGTACACAAAATCAAGAGCAATCAGGGGTGTTATAGTTTTACACTAACAGTTTTTGAACACCCGGTGGGACATAAATCAATTTTTATTTTCATCGGGATTGGGTGTGTGTCTTGGTGAATTTATAGCCTTTAAAGGCTTTGAAAAAACACATTTTGTGACTCCAAAGATAAAATCAACTAGTTTCAGTAGTACTGGTAGTTTAGCTCATGAGAAGGATTCAAACTCAATCCAGAGGAAGAGAAAAAGTTGTCTTTGAATACTTGCAGTTATCTCCAAGAAGAGGAAGGAGAGGAAGAAGAGTACAAAGGACTCAATCTTTACAAAACAAAACCTTATCAACATCTCCACCTAGTAGACCCTTCCTTTAATTGACCAGGGTTCTCAGGTGAATCATAATGACACATCTACAACAACCACCGTTGCCGAAAAACCCATTTGTAAATTTCATAGGTGGTGGTCTACTCACCCTCAATGCACATAATTCTATTCTGATGTCAACATTGAAGATCATTACTTACTTCATTGGGGAGAATCATACGACCACCATTGATCATATTCAATACATTGTGAATGTTTGCGCCATTCAATAGATCAACAATATGGATGTTGTAGTTAGGATCCTTACTTCTTCTCTCAAAAGTAAGGCACTACAATGATTTAGGAGCCTAACAATATGGTCAATTAAAAATTGGGATGTGTTGTGTTCAGCCATGTGCAACCAATTTACAAAGAAGGTAGATAATCTATCTTTTTTGAATAATTAACCACAATCAAGAGGGCCCCGAATGAGTAGATGAATGAATTTAAATTTAGGTTCTAGCAGACGTGGGAGTAGATTCTAATTTCCATGAGGCTAGCAGTAGAAGGTGTATTCCTCTACTTTTTTAGAACTCTAAATTCTGACATAGCTATGATGATACAATCTATGGGGGGAATAACACTGTTAGGGGCATATGATATAACTATCAGAGCGGAGAACTTACTTAATTCAAGTAGGAAAGGTAGCGCCGTGGCCACCTATGCCTCTATATCCAGAATTGGGGAACCCCTCTACTAGTCAAGCACCTGAAATAATGCCCATCCCTACTCCAAAAAATTAGAGCTCCACTGAAGCTTCTATCTCATCTTCTAGTACCTCAAAGGATCTCCAAGAAGTCATGAAGCAGTTGCAAAACTTAGGAAATTAGTTGGTGATAACTAAAAGGAAACAAGCTCAAAATTTCAGGTCATATTAGCCTCAATCCTAACCCAATAGGCCTCTGTATCAACCTAATAGACCATCTTCTCAAGCTACAAATTAGAACCAAACCAAACCTCCTGCGAGTAGGCCATTTCAGCCTTACAATCCTAGTGTTGTGTCCACATCTAGAGCCTTGGTTCCAGTGAAAAATAACATGGCTCAAGAATGTGACCAATGTTTCCCATGTAATCAACCTCATAACCAATTAATGTGTTTCAATGGTGCTTTAAATCAAGCTCTTATGGTGATAACAACAGGTGTGGAATAAGAGATAGGTCAAGAAAGAAATTAGAAATAAGAAGCAACTCAACAAGAGGCACCTCCAAATGAGACCACACTTGTCAATTGGTAGGCTGAAGATTTCTACGGTATAAATCAAGCCCCTTCTCAAAGTGTAGTAGACAATAGACGGTCCAAGAAGAGAAATATTGGATAAGGATGGTCATCTAATACAAATCATTCAAATCCCTCTATCACTCACCAAGGTATTGGTAATCAAAATGCATCTCCCAATGTGCAAGGTTAGCCTAGGCCACCTTCTACACCAACTCAAGTGTTGGTTGTAACAACATAGGTGCAAGAAAAAATTGTGCAAAGTAAGGGGCAATAGAGAGATAGCTCATCTCCATTCAACATTATTGAGCAGATGAAGAAAACAAATATAAACATCTCAATGTGGGAGTCATTAGCTATTCTAAGAAAAAGATACCTATTACAAGCTGCTATGGTGAATTGGTCGGCATCAAATCAATCATCCAAAGAGCAAAAGAAAGTACTCACCAATGTAACTCAACAAGGAGGGAATCAAGGAGGCCAACAAGGTAAAAATTTGAATCCCCCACCATTCTATATCTCATTGATCATTAGAGATAAGTTGGTGCTTAAATGCATGATAGATTTAGGAGCAAGTAGCTCTTTAATTCCAAAATAAATAACCAATCAGCCGAGTCTTCAATATGAATTCATTTCTAGATGTGTGGTGCTATTGGATGGGACAACAATAACAATAATTGGATTAATCAAAGGATTGAGCCTTACATTGTATGCATGTCCCTATGTGACTATCTTGCAAGATGTATCAATCATAGACTTGCCACCACTCTTTGCATTGTGTTTGTTAAGAGACTTCACCGCTAAAATTGGAGGCTATTTTTCTCCTGATTGGTCCTGTCATCACCAATCCGGCACTATGATAATTCTTCACCAGGAACTCCTCATGCTATGATTATTTACTAATGCACAAGGAATTAGTTTGAGTGGATGTAATCTAAAACAAAACAACAAGCATAACACAAGAATACCATCGACTATGATAAGATTTGAAAGATGACATCTGAAATATCAAAGTAAGCATTATAATATCTCAACATGAAATTGTTACAATCTCACCCATGAGGTACTTCAAGTGTTATTTACTTCACTTGCCTTCCACACAAAACTATGGGAGAAACTTTACAATTACACCTCTTAATGACTTCTTCAACACACCTTTAAACTGATGGCTTCCTTTGCACACTTCCTACAATATTTCTCACTACTTCCTTCTATGCTAAATGAGGGGGGGTGGCCTCTCTATTTAGAGAAATAACTTCCAGGCTTATCCATGGATTATCTCTAAGATAGGAAAGAAATCCACTCTGACGAATCATATTTCATACCTTAACTCTTATCTGTACATGTAAGCTTATCTTTTAAGATAAGATAATGACCTTATCATTTTACATGGGTTCCACATTTTTAGACTTTTTACAAATAAAATCACAAAATATTTATGAGGTCACTTTGTCCTTGATTATCCAATATAATATTTCTAATTCCTAATCATGTAGACCCTACTTCTCTAATTACCCAAACTTTGACATTTTAACATTACCGGACCACTTACGACAAATATTTATTTTTACAACATTCCTATTATACTTTACACTGTTACCGAATAACTCCAAATTTCGTTGGCGGCACCAGATGGCGCCGTTATCTTCTATCAGACTTCTACTGACTAAATTATACTTAATAACATGGTATTCCTAATACATGCATTAATGAAATAGAAATTATGGAGGAAAATTTTAGTGTCGACATCTTCCCCCTTCATAGCTTCTACTCCGTCCTCGGAGTAGATTATTCAAAGTGCTTGGAAAATCTTCAACTTGTCGTGGTTGACCCAATTTCGTAATGAGGAGTGGATCCAATTCCTCCAGAGGTATGTAATTTTCATGCACAGCTGCTATTTTTAGGGCCCCATCCATTTTGGAAGAAATTTTCTCTATCTTCTTTTTTTGTATCTATCATATACTAGAACCAAGTCATTCACATGAAATGGAAACCAACGGATCTTTTGATCAAAGTATTCCTTCTGGATTCATTTTCTTCTTATGGCTTGTATCCTAAGTTATTTCCCTCATATCCTCTAGCATGAATGAAGATGTACCAACCTAAATTTTACTGAATCACTTTCATCCATCCTCTTCATTTTTCATAACTCTCACAGTGGGAAAATCTAACTCAATAGGAAGAACTGGATTTTCAATGCCATAGGGCCAACTGAAATGGGGAGTATCCTGTTGCTGACTTTGATGTTGCCCTATATGCCCACAATGTTGCATGAATCTTTTTATCCCACTTATGTACCTGCAAGGCTGCATCTTTTGCTAGAATTTGACACAACACAAAATTTGTTCGTTCCACCTGTCCATTTATACTTGGCTTGTATGTTGTTGCCTTCCTGTGCTTGATAGAAAATTTATTGACTAGGGCTTCTACTACCTCATTAATGAAGTGGCTTCCTTGATCTGTTACAATTTCTAATGGACAACCAAATCTGGTGACAATGCGTTATGTTGTCACCAAATCACTGCACCCTCCGAATGGCCAGGATGTGAATAGGACATTCGGTGTGATTGGGACACATGGGATCACCTCTCAAGCTGTGGGACTTGGGCTTGAGGTGAACCTCAGGAGAAGGCTGACTTCCTCTTCCTAAACTAAATGTTATACTACTCCTAGTGTAACAAAAATGATTATCTAGTATTCCGACGCTAACATTTTCATGGGGTTTTAGGGAAAGAGATTTACAGAAATGAAACTATATTAGGGATGGTGATGCACCAAATAAAGGGTGTCTTCAGACTCAGGAAGGGTTAATTTGAAGAGGGTGTGTGCACCACAGGTCAACTTCACCTACTGCAACTTAGAGAGGGTACAGGATACCACAAACTAAGAGACACGCGTTCCCTTTGTTAAACTTTATCAGACCGAGAAGTATACCAGTTTCCCAGTGAAGAAGGATGAACTCAAGAAGGGTGAACAGACACCACAACTCAACTGCATGCAATACTTCACCACTCGATAAGCATAGAACTCCAAGAACCTGCAATAGAAACTTAAACTTGCACAGTGTAACTGCAAGTACGAGAAAGGCACAAAGAAGCATAAAAGGATGAAAGGACCGAGATTAGTCACAAAACACACACTTTTATTGCTTCAATAACATGCACAATGCATCATACATTCAGAAGAGGCAATAGTTGCCATTACAGTCTTGAAGAGGAGGCTTGAAAGTTCTCTCAACACACAAGAACAACTTGCAGAAGAGAGAGGATTCTTGAAAAGTATACACTCGCCTGAGATATCTAACTGTCCAACTTGTCTGAACTATTGGAACCTTTTGAAATGAGCTTCCAACTTACATTTATAGAAGAATATGTGAGAAAGAAGAGGAAAGGTCATAATTACATTCCTAAAATGAAGGCCCATGATGTATTTATTACAGTTAGTTGAACTACTTGAGAAGGTTCCATCATGGGTCATTAATTCCCTGATGACCAAGTCTTCTCAATTAATTAAAAGAATATTTAAATAATAATAATAAATATTATTATTAAGATATTTAAATAAAAATATTAATTTAATTAACATAATGTTGGGAACCCCCCCGTTGACCCATTTGACTTGAAGAGGAGGGGGGTCCATGTGGATAGAATCTGCACAAATCTCAACTCGGTGAGCTTCGAATCCTCTAACTCAGTGTTGCACTCGATTTTTGACCCGCACTAACTCTTTCCTTGCCTTGGTAATCGGGCTCTTTTGCATTGAGTCCTTCGAATGGTGAGCTATCAAACTTGATTCTTATCATTTTCCTCTGTTAACTCGAGGCCATTTATGCATTCCACGTTCAAACTTCATGAAACATCACCACGAGCTCCTTGCAAAGTCACCGAGTTCTTCATCCAGCAAACGATCTTACCTTTCCTGGGTTCAAACTCACTTGAATACCGAGCTTAACCTAATATTTCTAAAAAGAATGGTTTTACCACAATGCTCACGGTTCTTCCTTATCATATAACACTTGTAGTAAGAATGTTTTGTCTTTGCCATAATAAGCACAATTTGTACCTTCCAAATGATGAGAAAATGCCATTATCAATAAAGACCTAGTGCTGCCATTATGACGACCCAGGCTCATGCCCGTAACATGTCGATAGACACCCTTAAGACTGTTTTTTGGTCAAATAACCCTTCGGTATTTTGGCAGTGCATTCGGCAAATCTCGGCTCCAATCAACAATTATGCCACTATTGGGATCTTAGTATGGAATGGGTAGCTGTGAGCTACACAATATACTCATTTTTCCAGAAACTAAAAAGATCCTTTATGTTACAATTTGCAACACATAAAATAAGCCCTTCAAAAAATACATTGAACAACTGGGGCAGCCAAGAGGACCTTGGAAAAAATGTACAGGTAACAACCATATGAATTCTTCCTTAGTCGTGGATCAAAGCTAATAGAAATAAAGCTAGATAAAATTAGCTTGAAACTACAGTATAATCATCCATTGTAAAAAAACAAGTTTCTCTGAATCTGGTAAAAGAATACTTTTATTGTCTGATTGGACGTACATAATGGAAGGGTATAAATATTGCCTACTGCCCACAGAGTTTCTCAAAGAGACCATTTACAAGTGACAAAGATGTGGCATACAAAACGGCTGACCAGGTATTTTCAGAGTTGACCTTCACATTCAATTCACTTCTAGGAGAAGAAGTGCTGAGCAATATGAATCGTTTCATTCTGCACCGTAATAAACCTTCATCTCCTGATTCAGGGAAATTTTATGAAGCCTTGAACAGCGTGACTCCAATCCATCGTACACGGCAGTGAATATTTGTTTCCTACAGCTGCCATAGATCCGAGTTCAGAATAAGGATAAGCCAGTTGGACAACCTGCTTGCTGAAAGCGCTCAAAAGGAAGGCCTCTACTGTACTACAACATGCTGGCTGCTTGTGCATGGGAGCTTGTCTTGCGACCACATCAAGTTCAGAACTATACAGAGGATGAGCAAAAGGTCGTGGAGCTATCTTAGCCAGTTTAAAGTCTGAAAGTTCAGTGGAATCCTAACAAGAGTGGATCTTAATGAAAAGAGACACTTTCTCGTATGATCTATGAAACCCAATCCACAGTCCATGCAACATGCATCCTTTGATCTCCATGCACTCGCCACTCCACTCGGTGTTTGACTCATTCCTCCAACCTGGTGTCATTCCTGACTCGCACAACGTGCTCTGATCCTATTTACACGGCCCGTGCGGAAGTCTGATGTTGGATAGCCATCGTATTGTCTCCACTTGGCAATTTGATCCGATTTCTCCCCTACGCGGAGGTTTGATCATGGCTTACCACAGTTATATTTCCACTTGGCAATCTGATCCAATTTTTCCAACGCGGAGTGAACAGCCTCAGTGCGGGATTAACAGCTTGGCCCACCATCATCAAATTTCCGCTTGGCATTGATTTCCTTATTTCCCACGTCCGGGATTTCTTCTTTGGCTTGCCATCCACAAAAACCCACTTGGCATTCCAGCTCCGAATCCCTGCATAACAGCTCAGCCAAATTAATCCATGGGCCCCGGCCTCAGCTTCGCCAAGCAACCTTGGCAAGATAGTAAAATATTTCCCATGCGCGGGATTACCTACTCAGTCTGCCATGATCGTGCTCCCAATTTTTCCTCCTGCCGAGTTTTCCTTCATCAGATTTGAGGATAACATTAACTCTCAGTGCAAAAATTTCAGCTATAGCTTGTAAGGTGTGATAATTTCAACAGAAATCTTTATGCTTGCCAATCTAGTGACTCGTTGAAGATGCTCATATAATTACAAAGAAAATTGTGACTCATGAATATTTTGATATGAAACAGTCCCACCTCTATGAGATTTGCTTCCATGAGTTGCATCGTAAAACAAGTAAGGTCTCGATAGAGAATATTTGTAATAAATTTCATCAAGTCTCCCGGTAACACTCTCACTGTCACTTAATCGATTTTCATAAAAATATCTTTGAAGGAAAATCCCAAATTTGAGGATGCATTCGATGCTGAATAGATAAAAACGTAGTTGAGCGACCTGCTTGTTGGAAGTGCTCAAAAGAACTCTTACTATATTGCAACATGCTTGCTTCCTGTGCACCGAATGCTCAGACGAGGAAGGTCTGAACAACGTCAGCAAAAATATATATATTGTATTCACTTATACCCTGGCCCGGCATTCTTGTTACCGCCTGCGTCGATCTCTACCGAGATTATTATAGAGTTTCCTTCATTCGTCAATTTTCAATGAGCTATATTTTGCATTAACAAGACCTCATCGAGCTCTTACAACTGAGAGTCTCTACCGAGATGATTTCTGAGATGACTATAAATTTGACATCAGATTCTTTATCAACTCGACCCTGAACTCTTCACTAAGTTGAGATCAACTGTGTGCCTTTCGATGCTAGGTGATCTCTTCATATGAAATTTAGGAATTATTTTTAATTATTGCATCTCGTTAATAACCGAAGGTGGGTTCCTGGGATTATTATTTCATTTTGAATGTGATAGGACCCTGTTGTCCAATCTCGCCATGTGTGCAAAATTGGATAATATTTTTTGGCGACCTCTCAGGGATGATTGCCTGCTAAGCATGATTCCAATAGCCTTAAGTCATCCATTAGGCATGGAGTCTATGTTGGAATATTGAAAGTAGTATGATTTTCTTTGACACATCCCAGAATCTCCTTGAACATTACCGATATCCTAGACCTCCCTGGAATGCTAAGCATGAAGTATACTGAATCTATTGAATGCTTGACATCCATGGAACACTACAAAATTTTGAATGAAGCAGATTTTGAAACTCTTATGGAAACTTTGAACCTTTCTTCTCCTTGACACCTTCCAATGATGAAACAATGTGCAGAAAAACACAAAACACAACAACAAGGAAAGCAAAACAACAAGGAAAGCAAAACCACAACACGCAACAATGTGCATAAGCACTTAGAGGAAAACACCTAATTTAACTATACAAGGGGTGGAACGCTTCTCAAAAACAAGCTTTGAGATGTATCCCATTCACCTGAATGGGCAGTTCTTCTCCATTGAGCCTAGTTAGAAGAAATGAATTTGCCACTTTGCAACTTGTGATGATATATGGCCCACTCCAGAGAGCGTCAAACTTGGCATGCCTGCCTGGATTGGCCCTGTCTTCATCCCATTTGAGAACTAAATCTCCCTCTTGAAAATGCCTTTCGGATTCCTTCTTGTCAAAAGATTTCTTAACTTGAGCCTGATGCTGCTCCAAAGTTTTCATAGCCTTGTCTCGAACTTCCTCTAACTCCATGAGTTCAGCAAACCTTACTCTCAGAGGATCACTCTCTATAACTTCAAGTTGATGAGCTAACTCCAAAGAAGGTAACTCCAATGAGAGTGAGAGTTTTTCCTCTCTTCCATATACAAGAACGAAAGGAGAATTTCCGATGGCCCTTTTAGGTGTGATTCGATCTACCCATAAGGCAGTCTTAAGCTGTGTATGCCAAGTCCTCTTGTTAGTCTCCATTGTGTGCTTAATAATCCTTATGAGGTTTTTGTTGCTAGACTCAGCCAATCCGTTTCCTTGAGGATAGTAATTGGATGAATTTTTGAGGTATACCCCATTTTTAACAGCCCATTCACTCAATTTCATACCAAGAAAAGCCAGCGCATTGTCGTAAATGACTGTAAACGGAACACCGAACCTCGTCATTATACCCTCCAAAAAATATAGAACTACCTTTTCATTGCTCTCTTTTAATACTACCACCTCTGTCCATCGAGTAAAATAGTCTGTTGCGGTAAGGACCCACTTATGTCCGTCACTGGATGGAGGATTAATCATTCCAATGAAGTCCAACCCCCATTGAACAAAGGGTTGATCCACTTGAATTGGATGCAATGGAAGAGCTGCCAGCTTCTGCTTACTTGTGAAAAAGGCACATTCCTTACATTTCCTTACCCAGAGATGGGCATCCTTGAATAAATATGGCCAATAATAGCCAGCTCGTATGATCTTGGTAGTTGTTGTTCGTGTGAAATAATGTCCTCCAAATAGGCCATTATGAAATTCTTCTAGTATCTTACTATCCTATCCTGGTCCTATGCACCGAAGGAGGACGCTGTTTAAATCTTTTCGAAAGAGAACACTATCTACCAAAACATATGGGATAGATTGACGATGGAAAGTTTTCCTTTGGTTTTTATCCATGTCTATCGGATATGCTCCTGAGAAGATGAAATTCTTCTTTTTGGATAACCAATCAGCTCGATCAACATCCTCATCAGTATTTAGGAGTGTCACGTCCTCATTACTTTTTGATTCCATGTCTGTTGCAAGTTGCTGACATAAACCCTTACCTCTAACAAGTTTAGTGACTTTGATGTGCACGTCATACTCCATTACCCTCGTGATCCATCCAGCATGCTTTTCATTCATTTCTTTTTTCAACAAAAACTCCTTGCCACCTGGATGAGACACCATCAGATGAATCTTGTTGTTGGACAACATGTGCTTGAATTTCTTCAAAGATCAAATAACCGCAAAGACTTGCTTTTCAATGAATGAGTATTTGAACTCATAGTATTTGAGGGATTGACTGAAGAAAGCAATTGGTTGCTCCATCAGGTTGTTGTTTTGTTGGGTGCGGATCCTTGAAATGCTCTCTTGACCTGTAAAAGCATAAAGGATAAAATCTTTGTAAAACCTGGGGTTCACAAGCGTGGGAGCTTGAGAAATGGCTGTTTTGATGGCTTCAAAGCTTTCTTGTCCTTCCTTTGTCCATGAGAATGGAATGTTTTTCTTTAGCATGGATGTCAGTGGTTTAGCCAATGTCACGAATTGAGGGATGAATCTCCGCACGAAATTTATGGTTCCCAGAAAACTCTGGAGGCCCTTCTTGTGACTTGGGAGTGATAAGGACATAATTGAATGAATCCTGGCTGGATCGATTGATAATCCTTCTCCTGAAACCACATGCCCCAAAAAATTTCCCTCATGCACTGTGAAAATACATTTCTTGGGGTTAAGTGAAACCCTAAATTCCCTACACCTTTGGAAAACTTTCCTTATATGCGTGATGTGATCTTCTGCATGCTTAGAGTATATAGTTATATCATCAAGGTAAACTAAAATAATATCGTTGATTAGTCCCTTAAATTCCATGTCCATGGCTCTTTGGAAAGTAGCCCCGGCATTGGACAATCTGAATGGCATTTTATTGTAGGCATACGTGCCCCACTTGGTAGTGAAAGCCATTTTGAATTGGTCAGATTCTTGGACTAGGATTTGATTGTAACCTGAATATCCATCGAGCAAAGAAAATCTTTGAGCTCCTGCCACCGTTTGAAGGATTTGCTCCATCGATGGAAGAGGATAATGGTCTTTTAATGATGCACGATTCAAATCCCTGAAATCTACGCATAACCGGATCTCTCCGTTCTTCTTCCTCACAGACACCAAATTGGCTACCCATGAGGAATGCTTGATGGGAAAAATTATACAGGCCTCGATGAGCTTGGTTATCTCCTTTCTCATTAGTGGCTCAATTTTGGGATTAATTGGTCTTTGTTTCTGACGAACTGGCTTAGCATTAGGATCCAGTTCGATGGTATGTTGTGCTAGACCTGGATCAAAACCACACAGATATTTATAGCTCCATGCAAAGATGTCATGATACTCTTGACAAAGTTTGATGAAAGCTTCTTTCTCTTCAGAAGTACACACTTTTCTGATCTTAAGAAAATTTTCATTTGATACTTCAACTTCCTCAAAATATTCTTCTCTGACCACCATGTTAGGGCTTTGTCTTGTGGCCTTGGTCATCTGAATTGAAAATGGATTCCAAAGTGACTAAACCTTTTGGTAACTTGTTGCTTTTAAATTGGATAATTTGCTCACCATATGACTCCTGCAACTTATCTTGATTCTTTGTAGCAAACTCCGCCTCTTCTTGTAGGAAGAGGACAATTTGTTTGTCACTATCAAACACTTGCCAACTACTCACATTATTAGGGACTGCTGGTCAAACCACCATTTTAACAAATTGCTGCCCTTCTTTCATGATATCAACTAGTATGTTGTATTGTGAACCGATTGTAGCAATCCTATCTGCATCTTGATTTTGATCTCTAGGGATTGCATGGATTCCAAAAGCTTTGAAATCTTCAATCAGGTCCTAGACTCGGTTCTTGTATGATCTTAAAAGATCATTTTTGGATGCACTACGTGCTGAAACTTGATGAACAACTAACTCACTATCTCCAAAAATAGTCAAGGCCTTGATTCCCTTCCTTTGGGCTAGCTAAATTCCTTGCACAAGAGCCTCGTATTCAACAACATTGTTAGTGCAACTGAACTACAACCAGAAAGATGAGAAGTACTTATCTCCCTCTGGAGAAATTAACATAACACCAGCACCGGATCCATTCTTACTTCTTGAGCCATCGAAGAACAATTGCCACATTCCTTTAGAATCACTTGGTGTTTTGAAAATTTGTGGTATGATCGTATCTTCTTCATGGATACAGTAAGTACCTAATCCTATTTCTTCCAAAACCAGCAAACCAGCTTCTTCTTCTGTCAATACATCAGCATAGGGATCGTACTGATGATCTCTACTTACTTCATCCAACAAAGTATCAGGAACTTCTTCAACAAGGGTGGTTGGTTCATGATCGGCATCTTCCTCTTCTGGATCACCGATGGTGTAATTTCCATTTATGGGACTAGAAGTGTAGGGTTCTACATGATTATGGTAGATCGGTTATGACCTTATAGTTACTTTGGTTCTGTATTGAGTCTTGAGAATCATATGCAACCAATCGGCTGATAGGTAACCGCCCATCTTGGCAGTGAAATCCCGTGATAGGCAGATGACAAAGAGGGGAGGGAGATCAATGACTGATATGTCTTGGGTGAATGAAAAACTTGGGCATGCATGAATGGTAAGTTGAAGTCCTTTGATAACCCCAACAGTCTTAACAGCTGTGCCATCCAGCTGAACAACCCCTCTTGTAACTGGCGCATATTATATGCCTAGTACATCTATAATTTGTTTCGGCATGACAGAGCTACGGGCACCAGAATCGATCATGCAATTATGTACCAGGTGGTCGCCAATGATCAAGGAAATGTAGAATGGTGGTGGTTTGTTTGCCGTAGGAATAATTTTCCCTTCCGGTTGACACAAATTTGTAGCATTTATCACTCCATGGCTTGGTGATCCACTGGCTGTACTAAAACTGTTCAGAGCTTCTCGCAACAGGTTTCTTTGGGAAGGGATCAAGAGTGCGTCCCACATGGTAATGCTCAGATTGGTTTTCTTCATTTGTTCTACTATGCTGAAGGGAATTGCTCCAAATTTGATGACACTTTTTTGGGTATTGGGGTCCTCCTTTGGAAAATGTTTATTGGGTACCGTGATGCCTGGAGAACCATCTTTCCCTGCGGCGTGGCTAGCCGGTGTTTCTGGTGATTTCTTTCCCGCATTTTTATCAACTACCATTTGAAACCCAGATTGAGAAGTGGACGCTAGATCAGCTTCGAGAGGTTGAGGCTCCATTGCTCTCTTTTTGGAACGAGTTTTTGCTGCCACTGATGAAGAATCTATATTCAATCCGCAAAAATCTTCTGCTTGCTAGTTTAGCAACATGGATTCTTCTGGTGCCTGCGGTTGATTTGCTGCTTCTTGCGTAGATGAATTGTTTGTTAACTCTGAAGGGGCAGATACACTTTGAACCATAAGGGCCTGGCTAAGAACCCCATTGGGACAAATATTTTGATTGTGAGGTTGAGAGCAAGGATAACACCATTCGTAGTCTTGAACTAGATTATTTTGAATAGGTACTATAGCTCTAGATGAGCTAGCTGCAAGAGGGTTCTGAAAGTTCAAGGGCCTGACATTTGCAACTTGACTTGTAGTTTGATTTCGAGGCTGATTTTTCACTTGAAAAGGAGAACGGCTAGCTTGATACTGCTGATTTTGTGGCTGATACGGACGATTGTATTGAAATTGTTGCCTTTTGAGTGCAACGAGCTCATTTCCAAAATTTTGTAGTAGTGACTTGACTTCAAATAGATCATTTGAAGAGGCAGGGGAAGATTGAGATGGTTGCTTGGAGTCTACTGGAATAGGAGAAATGATAGGCTGATGATTCGTAAGGTCTGGAAAAAAGGGCATTGGTGGTCGTGGAGCTATCTTTCCAGCCTGAATCAAAGAATTCTCTGCACTTATGGCAACTTCGTAAGCATAAGGAAGTGTAGTCCCTCCCATGGACTGGATCATAACTGCTACATCACTATTCAAGGCTCGCAAATAGTACAAGAATGCATTATGTGTGGAAGGATTTACAAGCACTGGAATCCTATTCTAAGTCCTATGGAGTCGGAAGTTGAAATCACTCATGTATTCTTGGGAAGCTCTCTTTATGGTAGTAAGTTGTTCCAAAAGTGATAGGTGATCACTTTTGTCTTCAAATTGTTTACATAAATTTTCTCCCAACTCGTCCCAAGTGGTTATAGTGCCAACACCTAACCCGCGAAACCATTGAAGTGCTTTTCCCTTGAAAGAGGTAGCAAGAAGTCTAACTGCAACGTTGTCTTCGGTGATATTATGTACTACACAGATGCTGGCTACATACAAGATATGCTCCACTGGAGTAACGTGAGTTTCCCTCCTGTAGAAGGGTAAACTTTTGAGTGCCGCAACAGGTATCGGATCACGTTGAGACAACATAAGAGGACTGCTTGCATTGAAAGGGGGAAAAACTTGGTTCCTTGCCATAGCAATGAAAGGTTGATTGTTCCTGGGTGGAGGAAACCTTCCATAAGGAGGAGTTGAATGACCCCTACTAGGTAAATCTACAACTGGGGATGTGGAAATTCCTCTTCTGCTTCTCTTTGGAGGAGACAAGGAAAGTTCGATATGCTGATACTTTCCTTTCTTTGAAGAAGCTCTTGTCTGAATTCTTCACATAAGTTACTGCACTGAGATTTAGAATCCAGAGATATAGATTCGCCAGGTACTTTGACTTGTGTAAGTAGAAGAGAAGTACAAACTCTATCCCACCGGGCGTGCCAAAAACTGTTGTGTGTGGTCGCACAGTGGCTTAAGATTTCCTGTTTGATAATGAGACACCTCTGAAAGATGGAACTCTAACTTCTGTGATGTCCCACCGGGCGTGCCAAAAACTGTTGTGTGTGGTCACACGGTGGCTTAAGATTTCCTGTTTGATAATGAGACACCTCTGAAAGATGGAACTCTAACTTCTGTGATGTCCCACCGGTCGTGCCAAAAACTATTGTCGCCAAATCACTGCACCCTCCGAATGGCCAGGATGTGAATAAGACATTTGGTGTGATTGGGACACATGGGATCACCTCTCAAGCTGTGGGACTTGGGCTCGAGGTGAACCTCCGGAGAAGGCTGGCTTCCTCTTCCTAAAAGTGTTGTACTACTCCGAGTGTAACAAAAATGATTATCTAATCCTACGCTAACATTTTCATGGGGTTTTAGGGAAAGAGATTTACAGAAATGAAACTATACTAGGGATGGTGATGCACCAGATAAAGGGTGTCTTCAGATTCAGGAAGGGTTAATTTGAAGAGGGTGTGTACACCACAGGTCAACTTCACCTACTACAACTTAGAGAGGGTAAAGGATACCAAAAACTAAGAGACACGCATTCCCTTTGTTAAACTTTATCAGACCAAGAAATATACCAGTTTCCTAGTGAAGAAGGATGAACTCAAGAAGGGTGAACAGACACCACAACTCAACTGCATGCAATACTTCACCACTCGATAAGCACAGAACTCCAAGAACCTGCAATAGAACTTAAACTTGCACAGTGTACCTGCAAGTATGAGAAAGGCACAAAGAAGCACAGAAGGATGAAAGGACTGAGATTAGTCACAAAACACACACTTTTATTGCTTCAATAACATGCACAATGCATCATACATTTAGAAGAGGCAATAGTTTCCATTACAGTCTTGAAGAGGAGGCTTGAAAGTTCTCTCAACACACAAGAACAACTTGCAGAAGAGAGAGGATTCTTGAAAAGTATACACTTCCATGAGATATCTAACTATCCAACTTGTCTGAACTATTGGAACCTTTTGAAATGAGCTTCCAACTTACATTTATAGAAGAATATGTGAGAAAGAAGAGGAAAGGTCATAATTACATTCCTAAAATGAAGGCCCATGATGTATTTATTATAGTTAGTTGAACTACCTGAGAAGGTTCCATCATGGGTCATTAATTCCATGATGACCAAGTCTTCTCAATTAATTAAAAGAATATTTAAATAATAATAATAAATATTATTATTAAAATATTTAAATAAAAATATTAATTTAACTAACATAATGTTGGGAACCCCCCCATTGACCCGTTTGACTTGAAGAGGAGGGGGGTCCATGTGGATAGAATCTGAACAAATCTCAACTCGGTGAGCTTTGAATCCTCTAACTCGGTGTTGCACTCGAATTTTGACCCCGCACTAACTCTTTCCTTGCCTTGGTAATCAGGATCTTTTGCATTGAGTCCCTCGAATGGCGAGCTATCATCAAACTTTGTCAAGAGTATCATAACATCTTTGCATGGAGCTATAAAGATCTGCGTGGTTTTGATCCAGGTCTAACACAACATACCATCGAACTGGATCCTAATGCTAAGCCAGTTTGTCAGAAACAGAGACCAATTAATCCCAAAATTGAGCCACTAATGAGAAAGGAGCTAACCAAGCTCATCGACGCCTATATAATTTTTCCCATCAAGCATTCCTCATGGGTAGCCAATTTGGTGCCCATGAGGAAGAAGAATGGAGAGATCCGGTTATGCGTAGATTTTAGGGATTTGAATCGTGCATCATTAAAAGACCATTATCCTCTTCCATCGATGGAGAAAATCCTTCAAACGGTGGCAGGAGCTCAAATATTTTCTTTGCTCGATGGATATTCAGGTTACAATCAAATCCTAGTCCAAGAATCTGACCAATTCAAAACGGCTTTCACTACCAAGTGGGGCACGTATGCCTACAATAAAATGCCATTCAAATTGTCCAATGCTGGGGCTACTTTCCAAAGAGCCATGGACATGGCATTTAAGGGACTAATCAACAATATTATTTTAGTTTGCCTTGATGATATAACTGTATACTTTAAGCATGCAAAAGATCACATCACGCATCTAAGGAAAGTTTTCCAAAGGTGTGGGGAATTTGGGGTTTCACTTAACCCCAAGAAATGTATTTTCACAGTGCACGAGGGAAAATTGTTGGGGCATGTGGTTTCAGCAGAAGGATTATCAATCGATCCAGCCAGGATTCATTCAATTATGTCCTTATCTCTCCCAAGTCACAAGAAGGGCCTCCAGAGTTTTCTAGGAACCATAAATTTCATGCGGAGATTCATCCCTCAATTCGTGACATTGGCTAAACCACTGACAGCCATGCTAAAGAAAAACATTCCATTCTCATGGACAAAGGAAGGACGAGAAAGCTTTGAAGCCATCAAAACAGCCATTTCTCAAGCTCCCACGCTTGTGAACCCCAGGTTTGACAAAGATTTTATCCTTTATGCTTTTGCAGGTCAAGAGAGCATTTCAGGGATCCTCACCCAACAAAACAACAACCTGATGGAGCAACCAATTGCTTTCTTCAGTCAATTCCTCAAAGACTATGAGTTCAAATACTCATTCATTGAAAAGCAAGTCTTTGCGGTTATTCGATCTTTGAAGAAATTCAAGCACATGTTGTCCAACAACAAGATTCATCTGATGGTGTCTCATCCAGGTGGCAAGGAGTTTTTGCTGAACAAAGAAATGAATGAAAAGCATGCTGGATGGATCACGAAGGTAATGGAGTATGACGTGCACATCACAGTCACTAAACATGTCAGAGGTAAGGGTTTATGTCAGAAACTTGCAACAGACATGGAATAAAAAAGTAATGAGGACGTGACACTCCTAAATACTGATGAGGATGTTGATCGAGCTGATTGGTTATCCAAAATGAAGAATTTCATCTTCTCAGGAGCATATCTGGTAGACATGGATAAAAACCAAAGGTGAACTTTCCGTCTTCAATCTATCCCATATGTTTTGGTAGATAGTGTTCTCTTTCGAAAAGATTTGAACGGCGTCCTCCTTCGGTGCATAGGACCAGAACAGGTCAGTAAGATACTAGAAGAACTTCATAATGGCCTATCTGGAGGACATTATTCCACACGAACAACAGCTACCAAGATCATGCGAGCTGGCTATTATTGGCCAGATTTATTCAAGGATGCCCATCTCTAGGTAAGGAAATGTAAGGAATGTGCCTTTTTCACAGGTAAGCAGAAGCTGGCAGCTCTTCCATTGCATCCAATTCAAGTGGATCAACCATTTGTTCAATGGGGGTTGGACTTCATTGGAATGATTAATCCTCCATCCAGTGACAGACATAAGTGTGTCCTTACCGCAACAGACTATTTTACTCGACTGGACAGAGGTTGGTAGCATTAAAAGAGAGCAATGAAAAGGTAGTTCTATATTTTTTGAAGGGTATAATGACGAGGTTCGGTGTTCCGTTTACAGTCATTTCAGACATTGCGCTGGCTTTTCCTTGGTATGAAATTGAGTGAATGGGCTGTTAAAAATGGGGTATACCTCAAAACTTCATCCAATTACTATCCTCAAGGAAACGGATTGGCTGAGTCTAGCAACAAAAACCTCATAAGGATTATTAAGTGCACAATGGAGACTAACAAGAGGACTTGGCATACACAACTTAAGACTGCCTTATGGGCAAATCGAATCACACCTAAAAGGGCCATCGGAAATTCTCCTTTCGTTCTTGTATATGGAAGAGAGGAAAAACTCCCACTCTCATTGGAGTTACCTTCTTTGGAGTTAGCTCATCAACTTGAAGTTATAGAGAGTGATCCTCTGACAGTAAGGTTTGCTAAACTCATGGAGTTGGAGGAAGTACGAGACAAAGCTATGAAAAATTTTGAGCAGCATCAGGCTCAAGTTAATAAATATTTTGACAGGAAGGTGTCTGATAGGAATTTTCAAGAGGGATATTTAGTTCTCAAATGGGATGAAGACAGGGCCAAACTAGGAAAGCATGCCAAAATTTGACGCTCTCTGGAGTGGGCCATACATCATCACAAGTTGCAAAGAGGAAAATTCATTTCATCTATCTAGGCTCAATGGAGAAGAACTGCCCATTCATTATGAATGGGATACATCTCAAAGCTTGTTTTTGAGAAGCATTCCACCCCCTGTACAGTTAAATTAGGTGTTTTCCTCCAAGTGATTATGCACATTGTTGCGTGTTGTTGTTTTGCTTTCCTTGTTGCTGTGTTGTGTTGTTCTGCACATTGTTTCATCATTGGAAGGTGTCAAGGAGAATAAGGTTCAAGGTTTCCATAAGAGTTTCAAAATCTACTTCATTCAAAATTTTGCAGTGTTCCATGGATGTCAAGCATTCAATAGATTCAGTATACTTCATGCTTAGCATTCCAGGGAGGTCTAGGATATTTGGCAATGCTCAAGGAGATTCTGGGATGTGTCAAAGAAAATCATACTACTTTTAGGATTCCAACATAGACTCCATGCCCAATGGATTACTTAAGGCTACTGGAATCATGCTTAGTAGGCAATCATCCCTGAGAGGTCGCCAAAAATGTTATCCAATTTTACGCACATGGAAAAATTGGAAAACAGGGTCCTTATTACAATCAAATCACGACATAATGGTCCCAGGGACCCACCTTCTGGTCATTAACGAGATGTCAAATCAAGAATAAAGAGATGACTCCTCGGAGGAGCTTGTGCCTATGTCCCTAACTCGAGATCATAACTCAGCATCGACAAGCCTTAGATGAGTTCATGAGTAGGAAATGTAAGCTCAATGAACTGAGTTCAGGCTTGAGTCGATAAAGGAATCTCGATAGGAGTGGAGGATGTTTCGATGGTTGTATTTTTGAGGCAGAGAAATGACGAGCTCGACTCGGTTTTAGATTCAGTTATGGAGAGATCGATGCTTTCCTCATTGGAATATGCAACTCAGTTTTAATGACTCGACGGAGACAATAGCATAAATGACCGAGCCCCGGTCTTGATAAGATAACCAGCAAAGAGAAATCATGTCGAGTTCACGGTGAGTCATAGTTAAAGGAATGAGTCGACCACCATACATAGAGGTCGATATGATGTTGAATCGCAATGAGACCATATGGAGCTCAAGCTTGGACTAATAAGACCTTCCATGCATAGAGGTGGATAAAAATTTGAGAAACGAGAGAAAGTGGAGGTAAACACACCTACTTCACTAGCTTGCAGCTTCATCTATAACCACCCATATCAAACCCATGGGCTAGGCGCTAGAATAAATTCCAGCCAACTACTAAAAACCGTAGTGAACATCGAATGCTTAGCCTCAAATTCGAAAAACTTTCCTTCAAAATTTGATCGAGCTTCTTCCATGGAAGTCGAATTTCCAAAGTGAAAGGGCGAGACCAACTCAACTAAAGCGGCAAGATTTTACAACTGATCACGACTGTGGTCGCATGCAACCAGAACATTCTAGATCAACACCTTACTGGTTCCTTGGGATAGCCCTAAACAGCAGCTGTCGTAAGTCAACTCTCTCTAGAGGTGGAACTCATTTTCTGAGATCAATTTTACTTCTCTACCCTGTAGCTGCTGTGTATAGCCAATTTGCTTCCTCACGGCACTTTCCTAGGAGAATTTCAGTTCTACGCTCAAAGCGAGTCACGAGCATTCGATGCACAGGCATGTTGCAGTATAGTAGAATCCCTTTTGAGAACTTCCAACAAGTAGGTTGTCCAACTGTGTTGTTATCTGATCAGCATCGAATGCATCCTCGAATTCAGGATGTTTCCTCAAATATATTTTTATGAAAATTGATTAAGTGACAGTGAGATTGTTACTGGGAGACCTGATGAAATTTATTACAAAGATTCTCTATCGAGACCTTACTTGTCTTACAATGCAACTCATGGAAGTGAATCTCATAGCAGGTGGAACTGTTTCATATCAGAATATTCATGAGGCACAATTTTCTTATGCAATTATATGAGCATCTTCAACGAGTCACTAGGTTGGCAAGCATAAAGGTTTTTGTTGAAATTATCACACCTTACAAGCTACAGCTGAAATGTTTGCACCGAGAAAATGGCATGTCTCAAAGACGCTAATTCCTGGAAAAGTGGGAAATTAGTGGCCATCTATCCAAAACAAAATATGGCCATGATGATAACGAAACCCTGCACTCTCCAATCCCGGACGTGAGGAAATAAGTTCAAGCAATGCCAAGTTGGAAAAATCGTGGATGGCAGATTACCAAAGAAGAAATATCCATGCGGGGTAGATTCAGGATCAAGCACTTCCAAGTGGAAATATTTGATTGGTAAAACCATGATCAAACTGCCAAGCGTGGAAATATTACGATGGCTATCCATCATGAGACTTCCGCACGGGCCATATAAACAGAATTTCACGTAGCTTGTGCGAGTCACTCAGAAGGTCCGAGTCTTTGTGGAACGAGTCACACGGGAGGATTAATAGGACAGTGGTGGTCTAGTGAATTGGAGATAGGTGAAGGAGGTCCATGGGTTAAACTACGTGACTGTGATACCAATTTCAGTGGAGGCCCATTTCCAATTCGATGCATTAATGGCTCAGTCATGGCTCATGAAGACACGGGTGCGAAGAATTGATGGGAAAGCTATGCAGAAGAATTGTCCAGATTCTGAAAGGGCCACAATAGATGATTTGGAAGCTCCCACGCACCAGGCAGCAGGCATGTTGCAATATAGTTCGGAAGCCTTTTTGGTAGCGCTTCCAGACAAGCAGGTTGTCCAACATATTTTGTTATCATGTTGCAGTATCGTAATGCTTCCTCAAATTCGGGATTCTTAATGCTCTAGCCTAATGCAGCTTGTCTAACTATGGCTTATCCTTATTCTGAACTCGGATCTATGGCAGCTGCAGGAAACAAATATTCACTGCCATGTACGATGGATTGGAGTCACATTGTTCAAGGCTTCATAAAATTTCCCTGAATCAGGAGATGAAGGTTTAATACAGTGCAGAATGAAATGATTCATATTGCTCAGCATTTCTTCTCCTAGAAATGAATTGAATGTGAAGGTCAACTCTGAAATACCTGGTCGGCCCATTTTGTATGCCACATCCTTGTCACTTGTAAATGGTCTCTTTAAGAAACTTTGTGGGCAATAGGAAATATTTATACCCTTCCATTATGTACGTCCAATCAGACAATAAAAGTATTCTTTTACCAGGTTCAGAGAAGCTTGTTTTTTTACAATGGACGATTATACTGTAGTTTTAAGCTAATTTTATCTAGCTTTATTTCTTTTAGCTTTGATCCATGACTAAGGAAGAATTCATATGGTTGTTACCTGTACATTTTTCCAAGGTCCTCTTGGTTGCCCCAGTTGTTCAATGTATTTTTTGAAGGGCTTCTTTTATGTGTTGCAGATTGTAACATAAAGGATTTTTTTTTTAGTTTCTAGAAAAATGAGTATATGGTGTAGCTCACAGCTACCCATATGCCATACTAAGATCCCAATAGTGGCATAATTGTTGATTGGAGCCAAGATTGCCGAATGCACTGCCAAAATACCAAAGGGTTCTTTGGCCAAATATCAGTCTCAAGGGTGTCTATCGACATGTTATGGGCATGAACCTGGGTCATCATCATGGCAGTATTAGGTCTTTATTGATAATGGCATTTTCCTCATCGTTTGGAAGGTACAAATTGTGCTTATTATGGAAAAGCCAAAAAAATCTTACTATAAGTGTTATATGATGAGGAAGAATCCTGAGCATTGTGGTAAAACCATTCTTTTTAGAAATATTGGGTTTAAGCTCGGTATTCAAGTGAGTTTGAACCCAGGAAAGGTAAGATCATTTGCTAGATGAAGAGCTCGGTGACTTCGCAGGGAGCTAGTGGTGATGTTTCATGAAGTTTGCACGTGGAATGCATAAATGGCCTCAAGTTAACCAGAGGAAAATGATAAGAATCGAGTTTGATAGCTCGTCATTCGAAGGACTCAATGCAAAAGAGCCCGATTACCAAGGCAAGGAAAGAGTTAGTGCGGGGTCAAAAAATCGAGTGCAACACCGAGTTAGAGGATTCGAAGCTCATCGAGTTTTGGCTATGTGTAAACTCTATTCACATGGACCCCCATCCTCTTCAAGTCAAACGGGTCAACAAGGGGGTCTCAACATTATGTTAATTAAGTTAATATTTTTATTTAAATATTTTAATAATAATATTTATTATTATTATTTAAATATTCTTTTAATTAATTGAGAAGACTAGGTCATCAGGAAATTAATGACCCATGATGGAACCTTCTCAGGTGGTTCAACTAACTGCAATAAATACATCATGGGCCTTCATTTTTAGGAATGTAATTATGACCATTTCCTCTTCTTTCTCACATATTCTTCTATAAATGTAAGTTGGAAGCTCATTTCAAAGGGTTCCAACAGTTCAAACAAGTTGGACAGTTAGATATCTCAGGCAAGTGTATACTTTTCAAGAATCCTCTCTCTTCTGCAATTTGTTCTTGTGTGTTGAGAGAACTTTCAAGCCTCCTCTTGAAGACTGTAATGACAACTATTGCCTCTTTGAATGTATGATGCATTGTGCATGTTATTGAAGCAATAAAAGTTTTTGTTTTGTGACTAATCTCGGTCCTTTCATCCTTCTGTGCTTCTTTGTGCCTTTCTCATACTTGCAGGTACACTATGCAAGTTTAAGTTCTATTGCAGATTCTTGGAGTTCTGTGCTTATCGAGTGGTGAAGTATTGCATGCAGTTGAGTTTTGGTGTCTGTTCACCCTTCTTGAGTTCATCCTTCTTCACTGGGAAACTGGTATATTTCTCGGTCTGATAAAGTTTAACAAAGGTAACGCGTGTCTCTTAGTTTGTGGTATCCTGTATCCTCTCTAAGTTGCAGTAGGTGAATTTGACCTGTGGTGCACACACCCTCTTCAAATTAACCCTTCCTGAATCTGAAGACACCCTTTATTTGGTGCATCACCATCCCTAGTATAGTTTCATTTCTGTAAATCTCTTTCCCTAAAACCCCATGAAAATGTTAGCATAGGACTAGATAATCATTTTTTGTTACACTAGGAGTAGTACAACACTTAGTTTAGGAAGAGGAAGCCGTCCTTCTCTGGAGGTTCACCTCGAGCCCAAGTCCCATATCTTGAGAGGTGATCCCATGTGTCCCAATCACATACTGAATCACACATCCTGAAGGGTGCAGTCCTATTCACATCCTGGCCATTTAGAGGGTGCACTGATTTGGCGACAACAGTTTTTGGCGTGCCCGGTGGGAGAGAGTTGGTACTTCTCTTCTCACTTACACAAGTCAAAGTACCTGGCGACTCTATATCTCTGGATTCCAAATCTCAGTACAGTAACTTATGCGAAGAATTCAGACAAGAGCTTCTTCAAAGAAAGGAAAGTATCAGCATATCGAACTTTCCTTGTCTCCTCCAAAGAGAAGAAGAAGAGGCATTTCCACATCCCCAGTTGTAGATTTACCTTGTAGGGGTCATTCAACTCCTCCTTACGGAAGGTTTCCTCCACACAGGAATAATCAACCTTTCATTGCTATGGTGAGGAACCAAGTTTTTCCCCCTTTCAATGCAAGAAGTCCTCTTATGTTGGCTCAACGTGATCCAATACCTGTTGCAACACTCAAAATTTTACCCTTCTACACGGGGGAAACTCACGTTACTCTAGTGGAGCATATCTTTGATGTAGCCAGCATCTGCGTAGTACATAATATCACCGAAGACAACGTTGCAATTATACTTCTTGCTAAACTCTTTCAAGGGAAAAGCACTTCAATGGTTTCGCGGGTTAGGTGTTGGCACTATAACCACTTGGGATGAGTTGGGAGAAAAGTCTATGTAAACAATTTGAAGACAAAAGTGATCACCTATCACTTTTGGAACAACTTACTACCATAAAGAGAGCTTCCCAAGAATACATGAGTGATTTCAACTTCCGATTCCACAGAACTTGGAATAGGATTCCGGCGCTCATAAAGCCTTCTGCGCATAATGCATTCTTGTACTATTTGCGAGCCTTGAATAGCGATGTAGTAGTTATGATTCAGTCCATGGGAGGGACTACACTTCCTGATGCTTACGAAGTTGCCATAAGTGTAGAGAATTCTTTTATTCAGGCTGGAAAGATAGCTCCACGACCACCAATGCCCTTTTCTCCAGATCTTACGAATCATCAACCTATCATTGCTCCTATTCTAGTAGACTCCAAGAAACCATCTCAATCTTCCTCTGCCTCTTCAAATGACCTATTTGAATTCAAGTCACTACTGTAAAATTTTGGAAATGAGCTCGTTGCACTCAAAAGGCAACAATTTCAATACAATCGTCCGTATCAGCCACAAAATCAGCATTATCAAGCTAACCGTTCTCCCTTTTCAAGGGAACAATCAACCTCAAATTCAAACTACAAGTCAAGTTGCAAATGTCAAGCCCTTTAAATTTCAGAACCCTCTTACAGCTAGCTCATCTAGAGCTATAGTACCTGTTCAAAATAATCTAGTTCAAGACTACGAATGGTGTTATCCTTGCTCTCAACCTCACAATCAAAATTTTTGTCCCAATGGGGTTCTTAGCCAGGCCCTTATGGTTCAAAGTGTATTTTCCCCATCAAAGTTAATAAAAAATTCATATACACAAGAAGCATTAGATAGACCGCAGGCACCTGAAGAATCCACTTTGCTAAACTGGCAAGAAGAAGTTTTTTGCAAGATTAAATATAGATTCTTCATTAGTGGCAGCAAACACTCGTTCAAAAAAGAGAGAAATGGAGCCTCAACCTCTCGAAGCTGATCTAGCATCCACTTCTCAACCTGGGTTTCAAATGGCAGTTGATAAAAATGTAGGAAAGAAATCACTAGAAACACCGGCTAGCCACACCGCAGGGAAAGATGGTTCTCCAGGCATCACGGTACCCAACAAACATTTTCCAAAGGAGGACCCCAATGCCCAAAAAAATTTCATCAAAGTTTGGAGCAATTCCCTTCAGCATAGTAGAACAAATGAAGAAAACCAATCTGATCGTTACCATGTGGGACGCACTCTCGATCCCTTCCCAAAGAAACCTGTTACGAGAAGCTCTGAACATTTTTAGTATAACCAGTGGATCACCAAGCCATGGAGTGAAAAATGCTACAAATTTGTGTCAACCGGAAGGGAAAATCATTCCTACGGCAAACAAACCACCGCCATTCTACATTTCCTTGATCATTTACGACCACCTGGTACATAATTGCATGATCGATTTCTAGTGCCAGTAGCTCTGTCATGCCAAAACAAATTGCAGATGTACTAGGCATACAATATGTGCCAGTTGCAAGAGGGGTTGTTCAACTGGATGGCACAACTGTTAAGACTATTGGGGTTATCAAAGGACTTCAACTTACCATTCATGCATGCCCAAGTTTTTCATTCACCCAAGACATATCGGTCATCGATCTCCCTCCCTCTCTTTGCCATCTGCCTATCGTGGGATTTCACTGCCAAGATGGGCGGTTACTTATTAGCCGATTGGTCGCATATGATTCTCAAGACTCGATACAAAACCAAAGTAACCATAAGGGCAGAACCAATCTGCCATAATCATGTAGAACCTTGCATTGCTAGTCCCATAAATGGAAATTACACCATCGGAGATCCCAAAGAGGAAGATGCCGATCAAGAACCAACCACCCTTGTTGAATAATTTTCATGATACTTTGCTGGATGAAGTAAGTAGAGATCATCAGTATGATCCCTACGCTGATGTATTAGCATAAGAAGAAGCTAGTTTGCTGGTCTTGGAAGAAATAGGATTAGGTACTTACTGTATCCATGAAGAGGATATGATCATACCACAACTTGTCAAAGCACCAAGTGATTCTAAAGGACTGTGGAAATTGTTCTTCGATGGCTCAAGAAGTAAGAATGGATCTGGTGCTAGTGTTGTGTTAATTTATCTAGAGGGAGATAAGTACTTCTCATCTTTCTGGTTGCATTTCAGTTGCACTAACAATGTTACTGAATACGAGGCTCTTGTGCAAGGAATTCAGCTAGCCCAAAGGAAGGGAATCAAGGCCCTGATTTTTTTTGGAGATAGTGAGTTAGTTGTTCATCAAGTTTTTGGCACGTAGTGCATCCAAAAATGATCTTTTAAGATCATATAAGAATCGAGTCTGGGACCTGATTGAATATTTTGAAGCTTTTTGGAATCCATGCAATCCCTAGAGATCAAAATCAAGATGCAGATAGGCTTGCTACAATTGGTTCACAATACAACATACCAGTTGATATCATGAAATAAGGGCAGCAATTTTTTAAAATGGTGGTTCGACCAGCAGTCCCAGATAATGCGATTAGTTGGCAAGTGTTTGATAGTGAAAAACAAATTGTCCTCTTCCTACAAGAAGAGGTGGAGTTTGCTACAAAGAATCAAGATAAGTTGCAGGAGTCATATGGTGAGAAAATTATTCAATTGAAAAATCAACAAGTTACCAAAATTTTTAGTCACTTTGGAATCCATTTTCAATTCAGATGACCAAGCCACAAGACAAAGCCCTAACATGGTGGTTAGAGAAGAATATTTTGAGGAAGTTGAAGTATCAAATGAAAAATTTCTTAAGATCGGAAAAGTGTGTACTTCTGAAGAGAAAGAAGCTTTCATCAAACTTTGTCAAGAGTATCATGACATCTTTGCATGGAGCTATAAATATCTACGTGGTTTTGATCCAGGTCTAGCACAACATACCATTGAACTAGATCCTAATGCTAAGCCAGTTCGTCAAAAATAGAGACCAATTAATCCCAAAATTGAGCCACTAATGAGAAAGGAGCTAACCAAGCTCATCAAGGCCTGTATAATTTTTCCCATCAAGCATTCCTCATGGGTAGCCAATTTGGTGCCTGTGAGGAAGAAGAACGAAGAGATCCGGTTATGCGTAGATTTCAGGGATTTGAATCGTGCATCATTAAAAGACCATTATCCTCTTCCATCGATGGATCAGATCCTTCAAATGGTGGCAGGAGATCAAATATTTTCTTTTCTCGATGGATATTCAGGTTACAATCAAATACTAGTCCAAGAATCCGACCAATTCAAAATGGGCTTTCACTACCAAGTGGGGCACGTATGCCTACAATAAAAGGCCATTAGGATTGTCCAATCATGGGGCTACTTTCCAAAGAGCCATGGACATGGAATTTAAGGGACTAATCAACGATATTATTTTAGTTTACCTTGATGATATAACTATATACTCTAAGCATGCAGAAGATCACATCACGCATCTAAGGAAAGTTTTCCAAAGGTGTAGGGAATTTGGGGTTTCACTTAACCCCAAGAAATGTATTTTTGTAGTGCACGAGGGAAAATTGTTGGGGCATGTGGTTTTAGAAGAAGGATTATCAATCGATCCAGCTAGGATTCATTCAATTATGTCCTTATCTCTCCCAAGTCATAAGAAGGGCCTCCAGAGTTTTTCTAGGAACCATAAATTTCGTGCGGAGATTCATCCCTCAATTCGCGACATTGGTTAAACCACTGACAGCCATGCTAAAGAAAAACATGCCATTCTCATGGACAAAGGAAGGACGAGAAAGCTTTGAAGCTATCAAAAACAGCCATTTCTCAAGCTCCCACGCTTGTGAACCCCAGGTTTGACAAAGATTTTATCCTTTATGCTTTTGCAGGTCAAGAGAGCATTTTAGGGATCCTCACCCAACAAAACAACAACCTGATGGAGCAACCAATTGCTTTCTTCAGTCAATCCCTCAAAGACTACAAGTTCAAATACTCATTCATTGAAAAGCAAGTCTTTGTGGTTATTCGAGCTTTGAATAAATTCAAGCATATGTTGTCCAACAACAAGATTCATCTGATGGTGTCTCATCCAGGTGTCAAGGAGTTTTTACTGAACAAAGAAACGAACGAAAAGTGTGCTGGATGGATCACAAAGGTAATGGAGTATGACATGCACATCAAAGTCACTAAACTTGTCAGAGGTAAGGGTTTATGTCAGAAACTTGCAACAGACATGGAATCAAAAAGTAATGAGGACGTGACACTCCTAAATACTGATGAGAATGTTGATCAAGCTGACTGGTTATCCAAAATGAAGAGTTTCCTCTTCTCGGGAGCATATCCGGTAGACATGGATAAAAACCAAAGGTGAACTTTCCATCTTCAATATATCCCATATGTTTTAGTAGATAGTGTTCTCTTTCGAAAATATTTGAATGGCGTCCTCCTTCAGTGCATAGGACCATAACAGGTCGAGTAAGATACTAGAAGAGTTTCATAATGGCCTATCTAGAGGACATTATTTTGCACAAACAATTGCTACCAAGATCATACGAGCTGGCTACTATTGGCCGGATTTGTTCAAGTATTCCCATCTTTGGGTAAGGAAATGTAATGAATGTGCCTTTTTCACAGGTAAGCAGAAGACTGACAGCTCTTCCGCTGCATCCAATTCAAGTGGATCATCCCTTTGTTCAATGGGGGTTGGACTTCATCAGAATTATTAACCCTCCATCCAGTGACAGACATAAATGGGTCCTTACTAGAACAGACTATTTTACTCGATGGACAGAGGCAAAGTAGTAGCACTAAAAGAGAGCAATGAAAAGGTAGTTCTATATTTTTTGGAGGGTATAATGACGAGGTTCGGTGTTCCGTTTACAGTCATTTCAGACAATGCGTGGCTTTTCTTGGTATGAAATTGAGTGAATGGGCTGTTAAAAATGGGGTATACCTCAAAACTTCGTCCAATTACTATCCTCAAGGAAACAGATTGGCTGAGTCTAGCAACAAAAACCTCATAAGGATTATTAAGTGCACAATGGAGACTAACAAGAGGACTTGGCATACACAGCTTAAGACCACCTTATGGGCAGATCAAATCACACCTAAAAGGGCCATCAGAAATTCTCCTTTCATTTTGGTATATGGAAGAGAGGAAAAACTCCCGCTCTCATTGGAGTTACCTTCTTTGGAGTTAGCTCATCAACTTGAAGTTATTAGAGAGTGATCCTCTGACAGTAAGGTTTGCTGAAATCATGGAGTTAAAGGAAGTACGAGACAAGGCTATGAAAAAATTTGGAGCAGCATCAGGATCAAGTTAAGAAATATTTTGACAAGAAGGCGTCTGACAGGCATTTTAGAAGAGGGAGATTTAGTTCTCAAATGGGATGAAGACAGGGCCAAACCAAGCAAGCATGCCCAGTTTGATGCTCTCTGGAGTGGGCCATACATCATCACAAGTTGCAAAGAGGAAAATTCATTTCATCTATCTAGGCTCAATGGAGAAGAACTGCCCATTCATGTGAATGGGATACATCTCAAAGCTTGTTTTTGAGAAGCGTTCCACCCCCTGTATAGTTAAATTAGGTGTTTTCCTCCAAGTGATTATGCACATTGTTGTGTGTTGTTGTTTTGCTTTCCTTGTTTTTTTGTTTTGTGTTGTTCTGCACATTGTTTCATCATTGGAAGGTGTCAAGGAGAATAAGGTTCAAGGTTTCCATAAGAGTTTCAAAATCTGTTTCATTCAAAATCAGTGTTCCATGGATGTCAAGCATTCAATAGATTCAGTATACTTCATGCTTAGCATTCCAGGGATGTCTAGGATATCGGCAATGCTCAAGGATATTTTGGGACGTGTCAAATAAAATCATATTACTTTCAAAATTCCAACATAGACTCCATGCCCAATGGATGACTTAAGGCTATTGGAATCATGCTTAGCAGGCAATCATCCCAAGAGGTCGCCAAAAATGTTATCCAATTTTACACACATGGCAAGATTGGACAACGGGGTCCTATCACGTTCAAAATGAAATAATAATCCCAGGAACCCACCTTCAGTTATTAACGAGATGCAATAATTAAAAATAATTCCTAAATTGCATATGAAGAGATCACCTAGCATCGAAAGGCACCCAGTTGATCTCAACTCAGTGAAGAGTTCAGGGTCGAGTTGATAAAGAATCCAGTGTCAAATTGATAGTCATCTCGGAAATCATCTCGGTAGAGACTCTCAGTTATAAGAGCTCGATGAGGTCTTGTTAATGCAAAATATAGCTCGTTGAAAATTGACGAATGAAGGAAACTCTATAAGAATCTCGGTAGAGATCAACGCAGGTGGTAACAAGAATGTCGGGCCGGGGTATAAGTTAATACAATATATATATTTTCGCTGACGTTGTTAAGACCTTCCTCGGCCGAGCATTCGGTGCACAGGAAACAAGCATGTTGCGGTATAGTAAGAGTTCTTTTGAGCACTTCCAACAAGCAGGTCACCCAACTACGTTTTTATCTATTCAGCATCGAATGCATCCTCGAATTCGGGATTTTCCTTCAAAGATATTTTTATGAAAATCGATTAAGTGACAGTGAGAGTGTTACCGGGAGACTTGATGAAATTTATTACAAAGATTCTCTATCGAGACCTTACTTGTTTTACAATGCAACTCATGGAAGCGAATCTCATAGAGGTGGGACTATTTCATATCAGAATATTCATGAGGCACAATTTGCTTTGCAATTATATGAGCATCTTAAACGAGTCACTAGATTGGCAAGCATAAAGGTTTCTGTTGAAATTATCACACCTTACAAGCTACAACTGAAATGTTTGCATTGAGAGTAAATGTTATCCTCAAATCTGATGAAGGAAAACTCGGCAGGAGGAAAAATCAGGAGCACGATCATGGCAGACTGAGTAGGTAATCCTGCGCATGGGAAATATTTTACTATCTTGCCAAGGTTGCTTAGCAAAGCTGAGGCCAGGGCCCGTGGATTAATTTGGCCGAACTGTTATGCGGGGATTCAGAGCTGGAATGCCAAGTGGGTTTTCGTGGATGGCAAGCCAAAGAAGAAATCCCATATGTGGGAAATAAGGCAAGCAATGCCAAGCAGAAATTTGATGATGGCGGGCCAAGCTGTTAATCCCGTGCTAAGGCTGTTCACTCCGCGTTGGAAAAATTGGATCGGATTTCCAAGTGGAAATATAACCGTGGTAAGCCATGATCAAACCTCCGCGTAGGGGAGAAATCAGATCAAATTGCCAAGTGGAGACAATACGATGGCTATCCAACATCAAACTTCCGCACAGGCCATGTAAATAGGATCAGAGCACGTTGTGTGAGTCAAGAATGACGCCAGGTTGGAGGAACGAGTCAAACACCAAGTGGAGCGTTGAGTGTATGGATATCAAAGGATGCGTGTTGCATGGACTGTGGATTTGGTTTCATAGATCATACGAGAAAGTGTCTCCTTTCATACAGATCCGCCCTTGTTAGGATTCCACTAAACTTTCAGACTTTGAATCGGCTAAGATAGCTCCACGACCTTCTCCTCGTCCTCTGTACAGTTATGAACTTGATGTGGTCGCGAGACAAGTTCCCATACATAGGCAGCAGGCATGTTGCAGTACAGTAGAGGCCTTCCTTTTGAGTGCTTTTAGCAAGCAGGTTGTCTAACTGGCTTATCCTTATTCTGAACTCGGATCTATGGCAGCTGCAGGAAACAAATATTCACTGCCATGTACGATGTATTGGAGTCACACTGTTCAAGGCTTCATAAAATTTCCCTGAATCAGGAGATGAAGGTTTATTATGGTGCAGAATGAAACGATTCATTTTGCTCAGCACTTCTTCTCCTAGAAGCGAATTGAATGTGAAGGTCAACTCTGAAAATACCTGGTCAGCCGTTTTGTATGCCACATCTTTGTCACTTGTAAATGGTATCTTTGAGAAACTCTATGGGCAGTAGGCAATATTTATACCCTTCCGTTATGTACGTCCAATTAGAAAATAAAATTATTCTTTTACCAGATTCAGAGAAACTGTGTTTTTTTACAATGGACGATTATACTGCAGTTTCAAGCTAATTTTATCTAGCTTTATTTCTATTAGCTTTGATCCATGACTAAGGAAGAATTCATATGGTTGTTACCTGTACATTTTTTCCAAGGTCCTCTTGGCTGCCCTAGTTGTTCAATGTATTTTTTGAAGGGCTTATTTTATGTGTTGCAGATTGTAACATAAAGGATCTTTTTAGTTTTTGGAAAAATGAGTATATTGTGTAGTTCACAGCTACCCATTCCATACTAAGATCCCAATAGTGGCATAATTGTTGATTGGAGCCGAGATTGCCGAATGCACTGCCAAAATACCGAAGGGATATTTGACCAAAAATCAGTCTTAAGGGTGTCTATCGACATGTTACGGGCATGAGCCTGGGTCATCATCATGGCAGCACTAGGTCTTTATTGATAATGGCATTTTCTTATCGTTTGGAAGGTACAAATTGTGCTTATTATGGAAAAGCCAAAACATTCTTACTACAAGTGTTATATGATAAGGAAGAACCGTGAACATTGTGGTAAAACCATTCTTTTTAGAAATATTGGGTTAAGCTCAGTATTCAAGTGAGTTTGAGCCCAGGAAAGGTAAGATCGTTTGCTGGATGAAGAACTCGGTGACTTCGCAAGGAGCTCGTGGTGATGTTTCATGAAGTTTGAACATGGAATGCATAAATGGCCTTGAGTTAACAGAGGAAAATGATAAGAATCGAGTTTGATAGCTCGCCATTCGAAGGACTCAATGCAAAAGAGCCCGATTACCAAGGCAAGGAAAGAGTTAGTGCGGGGTCAAAAATCGAGTGCAACACCGAGTTAGAGGATTCGTAGCTCACCGAGTTGAGATTTGTGCATATTCTATCCACATGGACCCCCCTCCTCTTCAAGTCAAACGGATCAACGGCGGGGTTCCCAACATTATGTTAATTAAATTAATATTTTTATTTAAATATTTTAATAATAATATTTATTATTTTTATTTAAATATTCTTTTAATTAATTGAGAAGACTTGGTCATCAGGGAATTAATGACCCATGATGGAACCTTCTTAGGTAGTTCAACTAACTGTAATAAATACATCATGGGCCTTCATTTTAGGAATGTAATTATGACCTTTCCTCTTCTTTCTCACATATTCTTCTATAAATGTAAGTTGGAAGCTCATTTCAAAAGGTTCCAACAGTTTAGATAAGTTGGACAGTTAGATATCTCAGGCAAGTGTATACTTTTCAAGAATCCTCTCTCTTCTGCAAGTTGTTCTTGTGTGTTGAGAGAACTTTCAAGCCTCCTCTTCAAGACTGTAATGGCAACTATTGCCTCTTCTGAATGTATGATGCATTGTGCATGTTATTGAAGCAATAAAAATTTGTGTTTTGTGACTAATCTCGGTCCTTTCATCCTTCTGTGCTTCTTTGTGCATTTCTCATACTTGCAGGTACACTGTGCAAGTTTAAGTTCTATTGCAGGTTCTTGGAGTTCTGTGTTTATCGAGTGGTGAAGTATTGCATGCAGTTTAGTTGTGGTGTCTGTTCACCCTTCTTGAGTTTATCCTTCTTCACTGGGAAACTGGTATATTTCTCGTTCTGATAAATTTTAACAAAGGGAACGCGTGTCTCTTAGTTTGTGGTATCCTGTACCCTCTCTAAGTTGCAGTAGGTGAATTTGACCTGTGGTGCACACACCCTCTTCAAATTAACCCTTCCTGAATCTGAATACACCCTTTATCTGGTGCATCACCACCCCTAGTATAGTTTCGTTTCTGTAAATCTCTTTCCCTAAAACCCCATGAAAATGTTAGCGTAGGATTAGATAATCAGTTTTGTTACACTAGGAGTAGTACAACACTTAGTTTAGGAAGAGGAAGCCGGCCTTCTCCAGAGGTTCACCTTGAGCCCAAGTCCCACAGCTTGAGAGGTGATCCCATGTGTCCTAATCACACCGAACGTCTTATTCACATCCTGGCCATTCGGAGGGTGCAGTGATTTGGCGACAACACGTTCATATATGAATCTTGCTACCTCATCCATGGAAGTTGTTTTCAATGGCCTAGCTTCAACCCACTTGGTTAAATAATTTGTGGCAAATACAATATACTTATTTTGGCGTGAGGTAGTTGGAAGTGGACCTACAATGTCTATTCCCCACTTTTCAAAGGGACCAAGTGGAAGAATAGGGCATAATGGAGCTGATGAAGTCTTACGATTACCATGTGTTTGAAAAATATCACATGTCTTACAATAATTATAACAATTTTTAAAAAGAGCGGGCCAGTGATAACCTACATCCAAGATCCTTCTTGCTGTAAGTTGTCCAGAGAAGTGCCCTCCACATGTACCATTGTGGAACTCTTCTAGCAGTTCCTTCCATTGATCACGTCCAACTGCCCTCTTGTACTATCCATCAGGTCCTATTTGAAATAATACTCCATGCTGAATAGAATATGGACGACTGGCTTGAGTAATCTTTCTCTTAGTCTTTGCATTAACACCATCAGGAAACTTGAATTCATTCAGATAATTCCAAATATCTATGTATTCACTAGGGATTGTGTCAAGGGATAACAAGGCTGCATCGGGGAAATCATCATCATCACAAGATGATCCTAAACCATCATAGGCTCGAGAGAGTGCATTTGCATTGACATGCTTCTTTCCTGGCCTATCTATAATATCAAATTCAAATTCTTGTAGCAAAATTATCCATCTTGCTATCCTCCCTGATGGGTTAGGCTTATTTACAATATATTTTAGAGCCTGATGATCTGTTACAACTAGAAATTTTTGCCCTAGCAAGTAATTTCTAAACTTCTTTACAGCAAAAATGATAGCTAGAGCCTCTTTTTCAGTTACAGTATAATTTACCTCAGCACTGCTCATTTGTCTGCTCCCAAAGTAAATTGGATGTTCATTCCCATTTTCATCCTTTTGGCTCAAAGTACTTCCTAGTGCTGTATCTGAGGCATCAGTGTACACAATGAATGCCTTGCTCCAATCTGGATTCTTCAAAACAGGTGAAGACACCAGGGCTTCCTTTAGTTTTCCAAAAGCTTCATGTGCCTTATTTCCTGGTTCATAAGTAACATCCTTCTTCAAGAACTAGGTTAGTGGCTGTGTAATCTTTGAGAAATTCTTGATGAACCTTCTATAATAACCCACATGGCCTAAAAATGATCTCAACTTAATTCTATTCATAGGAAATGGTAAATCTTTGATTTTTGAAACTTTATCAAGATCAGTACCAATACCATCTCTAGATACAACATGCCCTAACAAAACACCTTTAGAACATCCAAAGACATACTTTGTAGGGTTTAGTGAGGCTTGTGCTTCATCTAACCTTTGAAATGTTGTCTCCATCTGGTGCAGGTGGTCCAACTTGCTCCCATAGATGTAAAAATCATCCAGAAATACTCTGATGAAGGTCCCAATGTAGGGTTCGAACACCCTATTCATCAAACGCTAGAATGTTGCTGGAGCATTACACAACCCAAAAGGCATAACTCTATAAGAAAACGTTCCCCAAGGAGTGGTGAACGTGGTCTTCAGCTGATATTTCTCTGCTATACGAACTTGGTTGTAGCTGCTATATCCATCAACAAAACTATAGCACTCCTGGCCAGCTACTTCATCCAAGATCTGATCTAAAAATGGAAGAGGGTAATGATGCTTCTTTGTTGCCTTATTGAGCTTCCTGTAATCAACACAAACGTGTAGCTTCCCATTCTTTTTTATTGAGATCACAATGAGAGAAACCCATTCTGAATTCTCCATAGCAAATATGAATCCTGCATCAACCAACTTATCTATTTCTTCTTTTAGAGTCTTGGAAAAATTAGGATTCATTCTATATGGCATTTGCTTTATGGGCTTAGCACCATCTACCAGCTCAATAGAATGTTCTACCCAACTTACTTGACGGAGTTCCTTGTAATCAAAAGTGAATATGTGTATGTACCTTCGAAAGAGCTGGAGGTAGGATTCCTTCTCACTCTCCATCACAGCATCACCAATCTTTATTTGTTGGAGATGATCATCAAATTCTTCTTCAGATAATTTTATGGGGTCATGAGTTGGTGTGACTAGAAGGATATCCATGACTGAAACATCCACCTTGCTTTCTTCATCTTCAGTGTCCACTTTACTGGTACTAGAGTAATCAGAGGATGTCCAATCATCAGTTTCATCACTTGAATCCACAGGTTCTACTTTATGATGTCGAGGGATCACGTTTATCTTCACCCTCTCTCTACCACGTCCAAGTGTCATGAAACTTTCATTCCAGGTAGTTTCTTGCATGAAATATCCTTAGCCATGGTCTTCCTAGCAGCATTGGGTACACAACAATACCATTTTTCATCACCTGAAAGTCTACCACACATAAAACACCCATAACAGATATTGCCACATTTGAAACTACACCTTCTGGTTTAGTTTTTCCCTTATTTAATGACCTTAACATAAGTGTTGAAGGGCGATCAATTTTTAAACCCAACATATTCATTACAGACTCGGTCATACATTAACTGTAGCACCTCCATCAACTAAGACATCATGAATTAAAATACCATTACATAATACCTCAGCTTATGGAGCATAGGGATCCGCCTCTGCCTCCAAAACAAGGACCTCAACCTCCTTCCTTTGTCGAGCATTGAGTCCACTTCGCAGCTCTCGCCTCTTCTCAGAAGACATAGCTAAGAGTTGACCATATGTAATATTTGCAGGCCTTTTGGATAGATCTTACAGGATGGAGTATGGTCCTTGCGCCTGTGAAATCAGAAAATCCTACACACCCAACTTTCTTCTCCTATGTTTCTTATTAGTTTCTCCTTTCATCTTCTTCGGATCATTTCCATCTTAATTATCTTTTTCTTTCTTTCTTTTTGTTATAAACACATCTACTTCATTATTTCTGCTCTTATCTACTACATCAAAAGAATTCACAGGTGCTTTTCCTTTATCATTATCTCCTTTACCAGATGTAGAAGCTCTATCTGGACAATTATACTTATAATGACCCTTTTTATAACAACCATAACAAACAACTTCAGAAATATTTCTTTTTGGACCTCTATCTCCTCCCTGAGAACTAAATTCTTTTCCTTGAAAAAGATTAATAGTTAACTGACCCATATTTTTGAGCAGATCTTCATACTCAGTAGATGTACTAGGAGAAATATTTTTGCTCACCGGGAGTGGTTTGTGATTCTGGACCAAAGGTGCTGGTGTAGGCTCTACTTTAACAACAATTTCTTTGGGCTCCTCTTCCATTCTTTCTTCTTGCCTTCTTCCAATCCCCCTTTGCTTGTTCAATGGTAGCTGGGGGGTCATACTTCACTCGTTGTCTGATCTCTGGCTTCATCCCAAGAATGAAGTGCTTACAGAGAATATTATCCATGCCATTCATCAACCCATCCGCTAATCTTTCCTTCCGGATTTTGGCATCAAGTTTCCTCCTTAGTTCTAGAACACGAGCATGATAATCCCTTATCTTCTCCTTCTCTCCTTGGGATAGCTTTGTGATATCGATCATGAGATTTGCATATTTCTGTTGTTCACCAAATTCTTCAAGAAAACTTTCAGTTAATAAATCCCATGAATTTTTCACATTATCACCTAGTGTTTCAAACCACCTAAGTGTTGAACCATCCAAAAAGGTAGGAAAAAATTTAGTCCATTGTTCCCTTCTTATGAGGCCATTACAAATACAAGATTGTTTAAACTCTTGAATGAAAGAAGAAACATCTTCATTAGATTGAGCTGAAAAAAACAAGAATCTTTCCCATTTTCAAAAGTAACCACCGTGAAAATAACAACCCACAAGTACAATCAACAAGACTTATGTGCACAAAATAATTGGAATCACTATACTAGAAAGTGACTTTACACCTTTCTACAGTAAAATAGAAATGACCACGGTAAACTATGGTAAAACTTGACTTACTGCGGTAAAAAACTGACTTTACTGTGGTAAAACACTATTCATGGTAAAAAAGTGAAGTTACTGTGGTAAATACTATTCACGGTAAAAAGTGACTTTACTGCAGTAAATACTATTCCTAGCAAAAAATGACTTTACTATGGTAACTACTATTCATAGCAAAAAATGACTTTACCATGGTAAACTACTATGCACAGTAAAAACAAGGTTACCCTCCAATTGATTTTTTGACTAAGTGGGAATATCTCTCTAGAAAAATCCACCAACGAGGAATGGTCCCGGCAACGGAAACCAAAATGTCATCACCAATCCGACACTATGATAATTCTTCACCGGGAACTCCTCGTGCTATGATTATTTACTAATGCACAACCTTTAGTTTGGTAGATGTAATCTGGAAACAAAAAAAACAACATAACACAAGAATACCATCGACTATGATAAGACGGAATGATGACAAATTTGAAATATCAAAGTAAATTATAATATTAAACATGAAATTGTTACAATCTCACCCATGAGGTACTTCAAGTGTTTATTGACTTCACTTGCCTTCCACCAATACTATGGGAGAAACTTTTACAATTACACCTCTTAATGACTTCTTCAACACACCTTTAAAACTGATGGCTTCCTTCGCACACTTCCTACAATATTTCTCACTACTTCCTTCTATGCTAAATGAGGGGGGGGTGGCCTCTCTAGGCTTATCCATTTTATCTCTAAGATAGGATAAGAAATCCACTCTGACAAATCATATTCCCATACCTTAAACTCTTATCTATACATGTAAGCTTATCTTTTAAGATAAGATAAACCTTATCATTTTACATGGGTTCCACATTTTTAGACTTTTTTACAAATAAAAATACACAAAATATTTATGACCTCACTCCTTGTCCCTTATTACCAATTATAATATTTCTAATTCCTAATCATGTAGACCCTACTTCTCTAATTACCCAAAACTTTGACATTTTAACATTACCAAACCACTTACAACAAATATTTACTTTTTACAACATTCCTATTGTACTTTGACTGTTACCGTACTCCACATTATTGGCGGCACCATATTGATGGCATCGTTATCTTTTATCAGATGCTACTTCTAATTATACTTAACAACATCCTATTCCTAATACATACATTAATGAAATAGAAATTATGGAGGAAAATTTTAGTGTCGATAGTCCAACATGTTATTCAAGACAAGGTATGGAGCTAAGGCTAAGCCAATTGCCAATTTTCACATTGAGCCTTATGTTCCCAGCGCAATCAATGCAAATTGTACCATATTTGATCAAGAGGAATTATTGGCGGCTCACGAGACAAATAGAAAGGTTGGGAGCATTCCAGACATAACACTTGATGATTGGGATCAAAGGAGACATCCTTTCAATCCATACAAGGAAATGGAAGAAGCTGAGTTGGGAGTTTATTTTCTACATGAGGAGAACTTGCCCACGCCCAACGTCACCAAGTCAGGGAAAATGGATGAGAATGAAGTGTGACATCTATTTTTTGACGGTTTAAGGAGTAGGCAAGGTGTTGTAGGAGGAGCTACGCTTTTTTCACCGCAAGGTATGAAGTACTACTCAACTTTTAACTTTTAGTTTGCTTGTTCAAACAATATAGTCGAGTATGAGGCTTTAATCCACTGATTACATTGGTTAAGAAAGAGGGGTATTAAAAACTTGCAAGTGTTTAGAGATAGTGAGTTAATTGTTAACCAAGTTAGAAGAGAACATGCTGCTAAGAATGATCTACTCAAAGCCTATAAGCATCGGGTATGGGATCAAATTGAAGACATTGAAGAATTCAATATTGAGGCCATACCACGGAAGAAGAATGAGGCCGCATATAGGCTCACAATAATTGTAGCAACATTTGATGTTGTGGATAATATCAAGAGAGATAAAGCACAACCATATATTCATGTCATTGTAATGCTAACTGTACTAGATAATAGCATAAACTGGCAAGATTTTGTGAATGATTAGTAGATCATTAATTTTTTACAGGAGGAGGCTGAGTTCTCAACTAAAAATCAAGAGAAAATGGAGTAGCAGTACGGGGATCAAGTAGTGCAACTATGAAAAAACAAATTTCCAAAGGGTTTAGTGACTTTAGAGTCAATATTAAACCCAAATGATCAATTTCGGAAATAAAATGCCAAAATTCAAGTAAAAAAAGAGGATTTTGAGCCCATTTTGGTTGGAGAAGGTAAGACGCTCGAAATAGGCAAGATGAGTAGTGAACAAGAAAAGTATGACCTTGTGCAGCTTTGACAAGAATTCCTAGATGTTTTCACATAGAGCTATGAGGATTTGAAGGGTTTTAACCAAAAATTGGTGCAACACACCATTGAGGTGCATTCAGAGGCTAAGCCAGTCAAGAAAAAACAAAGGTTGGTCAACCCTCATATAGAGCCTCTTATGAAGAAGGAGATGAATAAGCTCATTAAGGTGAGTATCATTTTCCTGATCAAGTACTCAAGTTGGGTGGAAAATACGGTGCTAGTTAGGAAAAGGAGTTGAGAAATTAGGTTGTGTGTGGATTTTCAGGATTTAAATAGGGCCTCCCTCAAGGATCACTATTCACTGCCCTCCATGGAGTAGATTTTATAGGTGGTGGCTGGTTCAGAAATATTCTCCCTCTTAGATGGATATTCAGGCTATAATAAGATTATGGTGAAAGAGGAGGATCAGTTCAAAACAACCTTCACCACAAAATGGGGGACCTGTGCATATAGGAAGATGTCATTCGGGTTATCAAACGTTAGAGAAACAATTTAATGAGCAATGGATATGGCATTTAAGGCACTGTTAAATAAAATAGTGCTTGTATATCTTGATGACAACATTGTATTTTATAAAAATGTAGAAAGTCACCTCTTTCATCTCGAACAGGTCTTCCAAAGGTGTAGGAGATTTGGAGTATCCTTGAACCTGGAAAAGTTCATATTCATGGCACATGAGGGTAAACTTCTAGGCCATATCGTGTCGAAGAAAGGACTAAAAATTGATCCGGAGAGGGTAGAATCCATCCGTGCTCTACCATTGCCAAGTCATAAGAAGGATCTCCAAAGATTCTTGGGGAGGATAAAATTTTTTTGGAGGTTTGTACCAAATTTTTCTACTCTTGTGAAGCCATTAATGATGATGTTGAAAAAGAATTTGGATTTCAAATGGACAATGGAGGGAAAGGAGAGTTTCGATGCCATCAAGCATACCATATCTCAAGCTCCAAATCTCATTAATCCAGAATTTTCTAGAGACTTCTTTCTATATGCCTTTAGTGGTTTGGACACCATCTCTGAAATATTGGTGCAACAAAATAAGGAAGGGCTGGAGCAACCTATTGCATTCTTCATCCAAGGACTTATGGACTATGAGGTAAGATATTTATTCATTGAGAAACATGTCCTTGCCATGATTAGAAGTTTGAAGAAGTTTAGATATTTAGTGTCAAATAATAGGATTCATCTACTAGTCACACATGTTGGTATAAAAAAAATTCTTTTAAACAAGGACCTCGATGAAAAAAGGGCTGGTTAGGTAACCAATGTCATGGAATATGACATTGATATTAAGGTGACCAAGCTGGTTAGTGGGAAGGGATTATGTGAACAGATAACTTTGGGATAACACACCGAGTCAAGTGATAAAGGAGAGGTTGTTTTGATGTTATGCAGTGATCAAGAGCAATCAACTGATGCCTCACTCGATCCTTATTGGACTCAAGATATAGTCCATTTCCTTCAAATAGGTCAAAGTCCTCAAGGGTTAAACAAGGTCAAAAGAAGATATTTCAGGCTCCATTATATCCCCATTGTATTGGTTGATGGTATCTTGTTCAAGAAAGATGTAAATGGTGTCCTCCTACGGTTCCTCAAAGTAGATCAGATAAAGAAGGTGTTGCATGAATTTCATGATAGAGAAACATGTGGCCATTTTTCTGAAAGGGTGAAGGCTCTTAGAATTATGAAGGTAGGTTATTATTGGCCTAACCTTTTTCATGATTGTTATGCATAGATTAGGAAGCGTAAAATGTGTGCCTTATTCACAGGAAAAGAGAGGTTAGCATCCCTTCCACTCCACCCCATTTATATTAATGAACCATTAATGCAATGGGGGATGGATTTCATTGGGGTAATTATTCCAAATTATAGCTTGGGCCACAAGTGGATTATCACAGCCACATAATATTTCACCAAGTGGACGGAGGCAGTTGCACTCAAAGAAGTAAATGCGGCTAGCATACTAGATTTTTATTAAGGGATAGTGATAAGGTTCAGAGTTCCGATCACCATTATATCAGATAATACTTTGGCATTCCAAGGTGCCAATATCATAGAGTGGGTAGTCAAAAATGGGATATACTTGATCACCTCATCAAATTACTATCCAAAGGGCAACAGGAAGGTCGAGTCCACCAACAAGAATATTTTGAAGATTATAAAGAGAACTCTAGAAGAGAACCAGATAACTTAGCATGCCAAGATGAAATCAGCCTTGTGGGCCGATAACATTACTCTCAACAGGTCAACAGGGAATTATACTTACAGGTTATTTTATGGAAGGGAGGAAAGGTTTCCTATCTCCCTTGAATTTACCGCATTGGAACTCAAGAAGCAACTAGAGATATCTGAGTTTGAACCCATGGAAGAAAGATACACAGAGCTCATGTATTTGGAGGAGATGAGGAACCAAGCCATGCAAATCATGGAGAAGGATCAAGCATTGATCAAGAGATGTTTTGACAAAAAGGAAAAGGCTATAATTTTCTAAGAGGGAGACTTGGTCCTTAAACATGATGCAAACAGGGAAAAACTAGGAAGGCAATCTAATTTTGATGCAATATTGAGCGGACCTTATATTATTTTCAACTGCAAAGAAAACAATGCTTTCTAACTATCAAGGTTGGATGGAGGAGGACTATAGATTCCAGTCAATGGAATCTATCTCAAGCATTATTATTGAGTGAAACATCCTTCTTATACATAGTAGTTTAGGAATTGTAATTCCTCAAAGTGCTTGTAACTCATTGCCTTGTTTTAGTTTAAATTGCTTTTATAATAAATGCTTGTGCATTCTCTACATATTCTATTTGGAATGTGTATAACCTTTTCTGTTTGTATATAGTTGTGCCCTTGTTGCTCTTGCACTTTCCAATTTCAGGAAAAGTTTGGTAAAGAAACAACCCGTCCGCAACCAGGGGTTTCTTTTGAAATGAAAATATCTAGTAGTGCTCCAGAGGTTGGATAGATTTTTAAGTAATGGGATAGTTCCAGAAATCATATGACTCCATGCCTAATGGATCACCTAAGGTCACTGGTCTTCCAGATCAAGCAGGAAGATCTTCCCGCAAGTCGCCAATTGTTATCCATTTTTTTTACCCCCTGCGAAATGGAAAACTTAGCAGGTCAGAGCATCGACACTATATGGAAAAAGGCAAAATACTTTTACAGCATGCAGGGTAGCTCGTGTGTTGGATTATAACTCGCAGAGAGCTGGAGAGTTGTGGAAAATCTTGGAGATGATAATTTAGCTTAGTGGAGAATTGATTGGTTTCTAGGTATGTCAGCTGATGGTTGGTCATACAGGTGTGTCAGGTGATGGTTAGTCAAACATGTGTGGCAACATGGTTGGTCAGACAAGTGTGTTAGGTCATGGTTAGTCGAGCAGGTGTCTCGGCTGATGATTAGTCGGATAGGTGTGTCGGGTCATGGTTGGTCAGGAAGGTGCGTCGGATGATGGTTGGTTGGATGATGGTTACTCGGGTGAAGGGATGTATGGTGTATAACAATAGTACAAAATCTTGGTTGTTCCGGTGATGGGTTAGTAAAATGGGTTTTCCAGATAGTTTTTGTGTTGAATCAAGTTGGCAAGGCTATTATTGTTTGGATGGATAGCATGCGGAGAGGTTGATCAGTGAACATAGACGTCATACAACCCCTTGGGGTTTGACAATAAAATTAGATGGTTGGCTTACATTTGGTTGGCATGGTTGGGCATGTCACTAGGTTGGTCGGTTCGTCAGTTGCGAGGATAGATGGGTAATGCGTCATACAGGAGGAGATAGATGGTCATCCAACCTCATGGGTTAGACACCCCACATGTGAAGATGGAAAATACCAATTGGTCGGTGACTAGAGGCATATATGATCATGAAGATAGATGTCATCCAACCCAACATAGTTGGACAACCCAGAGGATGGACGAGTTACAAGATAAACAAGGGTAGGTGAATGAATTAGAGCCCAACGACCAGAATTAATGAGGCATGGCACCCATGACTGCTTGTGTAGGAAAAGTACCAAAATGAATGGTTTCTCATACCTCTTTAATGCATCCTGCTAGTTGGTGACCCAAATGACTTGTATATTGTAAAATTCACCTCATTTTGAGGGAGATTTTTCCATAATGCAAAGGAACTCTGTAAAAAAATTTCCAGAGCTATTGTGAGCTAAAGGCCTCGAATTTGGGCTTATTGTAAAGGATTTTGTCATGTGCTTATGATATGATGGATTGTGCATGTTTCTAAGCAATAAAATTCATGTTTAGTGTCCATTTTTGCCCTAACTTGTATGAATTGCATCTTTTTCCTTCCCTTCTATGTATAAGTATATTGTGCATGTATCTATCTCTTTGCAGAGTCTATAGTTTGTTGTGCTTTACGATATAGGGAATTGAATTTTGTCTTAGACTGTGGTGTTTCTTCCATCCCTCTCCTACTCAGTTTTCTTCCCATACTCTACTCATTTGTATTTTCTCACCCTTTCTTGGTGCATCACCTTCACTTAGAGTAGTTTTATTTCATGCATTTTTCTATCCATGTCTCCTCGGAAAGAATTAGAATAGGATTAGTTTATCTTGCCATTATCTACTCTTTGGAGAATTTTACACTAGGTTAGAAGAAGAAGAAATATTTATTCAGAGGATTATCCTACTTGTAAGGTCCCACACTGCAGGATAATCCCATGTTATGCAGGTTGTACTGGTTGCCTCATACACAAAATCACAAGTAATCAGGGGTGTTGTAATTTTGTACTAACAATTTTTTCTTCTACATAGCGATCTCCAACTACACCTCCATGTGCTTCCTCCATTATAGCTTCACAATCATGCTATAATACAAATCTACTCAAGACCTTGTATCTACCCATTTTATACAGGTCTCCTCCAATGATATGATAGGTCAATGTGTGAGTAGAAAGCTACTTATTTTCCAATTTCTTAATACCCTCAGGTGTGAGTCCATATACACTTCAATATCTTCCAAATCGGTTGGTGTGAGATTCAATCGAAAAAAATGTGCATCTAACATAATATCTTCTTGATGTGAATCTAACTGCAAGAGGTTGAAATACCTCCAAAACACACATAAATAACTTTGCAAATAAAAACCAAGAGTTTCAAAATATCTTTCTTCTCATTGTGGAATCCACACCAATATTTTACATCATTACAATCCTCTTTTTATTTCACGTCTACTCTAAAAACCCTAAAATGCCAAAAATTACTAACTAGAAAACAACTCAGATGGGCCCCAAAATTTTCATGCCAAATATGCCTTCATAAATTAAGGCTCACGCAAAATTTTGAATTATTATAACAAGCACAACAAAAGTTATTAAATTTCTAAGACCTAGTCAAAAGTAAAAAACACATTCGGAGCTAATTTTAGGCCACTAGATGAAGGAATCCATGCATGAAAATGTGCCAAATTGGCTACAACCTTGCCAAAAAATTGATCCTAGCATAGTACTAATGTATATCTACCACCCTGTATAATTTCAAGACGATCCAAAAGTTAGATAAAAATGTATGGTCCGCAAATTATGATCCCACATCACTTCTATGCTTTACTCATCCTCACCAGATTAATTCTCAACAGATGATCACGCCCTAAGTTTCTCCTTCCAGGATTTACTATAACTGTAAATTAAAATTCCTGAAATAACAAAATCTAATGGCAGACGTGCCCCTGTAAAATCGACTTATCGACCAAGTACTTAAATGCCATATGATCAGTATAGAAGATAAAATGGGTGGCTAACAAGTACTATCTAAACTTGTGTAGCATATAAATCATTTACAAGGATTCACACTCTGTAGTTGTATAATTTTTCTCAGTCGGTGTCAAATTCTTGCTCACAAATCATATGGGATGATAAACATTTCCTTTTCATGGCTATGTCAACACTGCTCCAATAGATGTATGATTAAGAAAATATTTAAATAAATATATGCCTAGTAATAATTATGTAACAATGCTAAATATATGTAATAAAGTATAGAAACTGACCCAAGAAAAAGTAAGATAAAAAGTATAAAACCCAAGTTTCCAATAAAGGGATAAATATTTAGATGATTCACAATTAATTATGGATTGTTCCAAAGTGATAAACTAATGAATAGAGAGGGATAAGTGTCACACAGAATTTCAAACAATTGTGCAACTGCAAGATCTATCTGGACTAGGGCTCCTAGACTGTGTCAAGGTAACCTGTGTACACTGTAGACCTACTCTAGGAACCTATGATTGGTTAGAAACTCAACAATTCAACTTTGGATGGTCATGAGATGTTAGCTTCCTATCACTAATATGTCTCAACAAGTTTTTCAGATGTCTCATGTTACTTACAATAAATAAATGACCCGTAAAACCCCAAAATCATATCAAATCCTAAAAATAAAATAATGCGAATGAGGGGTTAGACTATCCTCGGATGCCAAAAAAGTGAACTTATGACCGAGTGATGCAATACATCTCAGATCTAATGTAGTTTTGTGTGTGTGTTGAAAATTTTCCCTATGTGGCTCTTGTGTGTGTCGCACTTGATAGCAAAAAAGTAGTTATATGTAAAAGATGTAAATAGATGTGTGCATGAAAGAATGCACTTCCCCTCTTATGAAGTGTATGTAGAAATGAAATTCCATTGTCCCTTGTGTGGAGCTAAATGGATGCTTGAATGCTCTTGAGATGCAACCTTAGGTGGTGATAGCTAATGGTTAGTGCTTGGTCCTTTATTATGGTCACATAAATTTATATTTATATGATTCCCTTGCTTAAATTTCATGATTAACATCAAAAATACTGACTACCAAAAAGATAAGATGCCCAAATGGCTAGAAAGGACCAAAAATATGTGAACAAAGTAAAAAGAGGTCGGGGGTGCCCAGAGAGGGTAGGGGCACCTGGCGCTGGCATCCTGGCTGGGTGTTAGTGTCTAGAATGAGAAATGGAAAAGTATGAGAATACTGAACAGAAAAGGAGTGTAAGACCAAGAGAGATAACAGAAAGAGAGAAAAGATGGCCAAAGGCAGAGATTAATTAGTACTATTCTTTCTTAGGAATCATATGAATAGTAGTATGTGATCAAGACTAGATAGATACCCAAAGTGAGTTATTTAGTGTCTACATTTTCCCCCACTTAATGTTGTTAAGATTATTATCGATAACATAATGTAGATAAGATATGTGTAGCTAATATCCATGTAGATTGATGGAAAAAATCTTACCGAGAGAGACAAGAAAAAGTGTGGAGTGATAAAAAGTGAAGCGTGGAAGCTAGACAAGAGGAAGTGAAAATAAGTGATGATGATGACCCTAGGGCGAGAGCATGTGTGTAGATTTTTTGTTGTATCCGCTCTTGATTTCAATCAATGTGTGATGTTGTGTGATTGATGTCACTACCACTTCTCATAAAGATAGACTTGTAAAAGAGAAGAATGATCAAGTAGTCAAATACGTGTATATATGATCAAAACATGTAAAAAGTGTGTAAAAGTATGTAAAAAAAATGAAAAAGGAACATGTGCACTTGATCCATGATGAGAAAAAGAGATAGAAAGGATCCTAAAGATGTTATAGAAGAATGATTTTTTTGGGTGATCTCACGCCATTTGCATTGAGTGTGAGTTTTTTTAGTGATCTCACACTAAGAATGGAAGAAGTGTAGGGAGAAAATTCTAGTGTCATCCTCCAAAATTTAATTACTTCTTGAAGTATGAACACCACTGGAGATGGTGTGTAAAAATATAACCCATTTCAAAAAACTCTAATCTAGTGCAAAAGTAGAAAATAAGGTGTAGTGCATGCATGACGAGTGTTGAAGGACTGTGTACCATGTAAAATCCACTATGTAAAATGCTAAAAAATGTACTGAACTAAACAATGTTTTATAGCTTCGTCCTAGTCACATTCATCTAGGAAGGGTCAAGGGTGACCAAAAGCTGTTGTCTGGGTTTAGGTGCTAGTGATTATGTTGTGTTGAGGACCCAAGTTAGGATCTAGGCTATTGTTGAGAATGAAGACTATGTTGAATGTGTGTTGAATTTTACTATACTATGACTGTAGAACATTGTATGGGGTTACTAATTCACCCGATATATGTCACCCCTCATTTGGGGTGCATGAAATTTTTTTTAGGAGTATGCAGCCCAAATGAGGACTTATCACTAAACTAAAAATGATGCCCTACAGGGGGAAGAAGTGTGCTTGGTAGAAAAATAGGCATGTAGCCTTTTTTTTCACTAGAACGCTATGTGTGTTGGCACTTCATTCAGTTTGAATTGAATGCTCACCCAAAGCGTGTGTAGATACTACGTCCCTCCTTTGCGTTTGTTTTTCAAGATGTTAGCATGCATAATTACCATGATACTTAACCAGGTACTCAATCAAGTATACTTAACCATTTCATTAACTCACTTTGGAAACACATATAATAAGGAAACATAGTAATTCAAACAATAACCAATATCAATTTTGCACCATTAGATCTCCATATTCAGACATATCAATGATCATAATCCATACACCATAAACCATTATAGAAAAAAATATTACATCATAGAATTTGAATACATATCAAGCAATATATCAGGGTGTTGGTCCATACACATAATCATCAAACCCTAGATCTAGACGGCATATTAGATTCCACAAACTAAGAAATAAAGATTGGTATTATAACAATGACATACAATATATATATATATATATATATATATATATATATATATATATATATATATAGGGATGGGGAATTTCCCTTCACTTCCCATGCACTCTCCTAATAATAGGTGTGCTCTCAAAATAGAAAACATGCTTTACATTAAAAAATAGCCATAAGATGTGCATGTTTTTTACAGGAATCCTAATAATAGATTATACTAAATATAGATCTTATTTTAATCCTATTATTAGATTTCCCTATGCATGATCTTCCTATAGTATATGTGTGTAATTTTTCCCATTTTAACTCCTTTGCATGTATCCCAAGCCATCCTAATATTGTCTAAATATAGACCTTTCTTAGATGCCACTCTTCTTCCATTCTTGTATTTTGAGCCTGCCCCCATAAAATGACTAATTCCTCACTTAGCCTACCTATATGCATAGTCCCACACGTAATCCCATTCCTATCCATGCACGACCTCCTGCATGCAATCCAAAATCCATTGTGCATGTGCATCCCTACACATCAGCCTTCATCCCTCTTAGTACTTAGTCAAGTCTAACAACCAACATTACCCCATACTAGGTATGTTGTCCATCCTCAAAAACACTAGAAATTATCACTCATGAATTAAATAATGAAGAATAAAAAATATGGCATGCACCAAAGAATCAAAGAATTAATCTTCCTTAAGTGGAAAGAGTATGAGAAATTCCATAACCAATATTTTCTCTAGCTTCCTCTATGCTTCTAACTCTTTAGTTTCCTTAACTAGAATGACATAAACATGTCAGGAACCTCCATGGGGGCTAATTCATCAATCTTCCCCTTTAGCTATTCGATTAAATTTTTTATTTGTTTGGTTGCATCATCCAATGCATCCATCCTAAGCATAATATGAGGGAAGAGTTCCTTTAGTCTATCTTTAGTGAGGAATTCAAAAGTTTTATCAATTCCCTTTTCTACTCCACCTTATCCAACACCTTCTCATGTTCCACCTTATTATTATTGTTCTTGGCCTATAACTCCCTCAAATCCACTTCATCTCTAGAAGTAAATAGACTCACAACATGATCGAAGTCCTGTACGTTATCATATAAAAACTATGTCGTTTGCACAACCTCCTTAGCCTCTACCGATAGTGCATCATATTGTGCGAGGTGTTCTTCTATATGTTATTTTTCATTCTTTTTCTGCCGAGCCAATGCTTCTTCCATGGACTCTATTGTGAGATTCTTCTTCTCATGTGTGAGCATGTGTGTCAAGTACTCTAGACAATGTAATGTTGTCTCATATGAAGCCTGGACTTGGTTAACCAGATCTGGGCATATGACTGTAATAACATCTACAATATATTTCACCTTAGTATACGCTGCACAGGTCCATCCCTTCTCTTCTCTTATCTCTTGTTTCATCTTCATAATTTCTCTATCATTATTCTCGAGCTCTTTATACTTCTCCATCTCTTTATGCATATTCTTTATGAAACAATCCTTATAAAAAATTATCACCCCTACTTCCGCCAAAAATTTGTTAAGCACATTACATGCTTGTTCATTTGTTAACACCTATGTGTCGACTATCAGATATGATTCTCCTAGTGTGGACTTAATTCAAGTCTCGGTTATCGATTACACGCTAACCTAAAACTCAGGCTCTTCTATGTGTGATTGAAATTCCCAAGAGAGCATCTTTCTTATGCATGGAAAGGAATCTTACTTTTTAAAGAATGACCAAAAAAGAGATCTTTTATGGCCATTGTACTATGATATCTCACACACAATAATTTATTAGGATCATCAACATACCGTATCATAGGGCCTTGGGGTGTGTGTCTTGGTTTTCTATTCTTCCCACAAGCCCTTGTTAGAAAACCAAGTGCAAGGGATTTCTCCACGTAACCTTATTCTTCTTCACCTATATTATTTTCTTCTTCCTTCTCGCACTCTACCTTGTGCTCAACAATGTTCTCTATAATGCGCTCTACCTCATGCCCAATACTCCTCTCAAAGTCATGCTTCTTAGTACATGCCTGCTTCTCTTTTAAAATATGGGTAATAGGCTCCTCATGGCCTTCTACCTTTGATTCCTTGAATGATATCTCCTCATGATGTGCATCACACTCTTCTACATCTGACTCCTCAATCTCATGAACCAAGGTGTCCTCCTGCAATACTTCCTCCTCATTTTTTAAATCCTCCTCTATGTCTTCACTAAATACTCTCTTTGGTATCTTCTTCACTAAATATTTTTTCTTCAGTTTCTTCTTATTTAATTGATTTTCCCTTAGAAGCTGAGCAACATCACAGGTTTGACAGGAAGCTTAGAGAAAAGCAGGGAATGTAGTGTGTCATTTTGTAGCTGGGGAAGAAATTCAGCTTGCTCTTTGTCACTCAGATGTGGAGAAATGGGTAGCACCCTCAAGAGGATTTGATCTATCCTCACTACTTTATGGTTGTGCCTTTCAACCAGGGTGAGAGGACCCTTTTGTAGCCTATTGTTTGTGGAGGAGATGGAGATGTCCTTCCTTGTAAAGTTATTAAGAAGACCCTGAAGAAAATATGATCAATACAACAAAACCTAACTCTCACGAGTTGTCACCCTAGATAATGGAGATATTTTCTAAGCAAGGTTCAGGCCACTAAAGACAATAAAAACCTGATTGCTTCTGCATGTTTTGGTAATATAAATTATGCATTTATACACACATAGGACAAACAAGGGTAGTATGGGTAAGATTGGTTGTTTTTAAATGAATTTTTGGTGGGAGGTGAGGCAGAATGAACTTGATTCACCAGATCTTTGAGAGATTCTACAAAAATGGAAGGCTTGATCAACAAAATGCTTCAGAACAGCTAGAATGTTCCTTTAACCAGAAGGTGTGCTTCAATAGCACATTTTCACACAAACTTTAAGAATCCAAAATGAAGGCTCAAATTGAAAAGCTTAAATAAACATTATCAACCTTTGTTTCATCACGCCTAAGATACCCTCAAAGGCTAACAAACAATCTTATAATCATGCTAGGAGTATAGTGATTTTAAATTTGTTTATTTCACTATCAAATGAAAGCTCTTCTGATAAATGAAATTGCAAATGCCACCAAACTATCACAAGGATAAGATCTTGTGTGATTCATAGAGATTTCAATGTAAGATTGCAATGGGAACAAGAAAGACTATTTGCAGACATTCAGAAATGAAGCAGACACAATTTTTTCCCAAAATCAACATAGATTAACTCAAATTTGATTAAATTCATCAGCAGGGGAGAGTTTCTAGAACAATCTCAGAGCTTGTCAATGGCTGTACACTTGTAACCACCTTGACATGATCAAATTTAACACAAAAGAGATAAACAGGTTTCTCAGATGGTTTCTCAAAAAGATGGGCTCTGTCAAACTTTTCTTTTAGAAATGAAATCCTAACCTCTAACACTCCAACCATTTGCATGACAAGTTCATGCAATTTATAACATTTTTACAACATATTTTTCCCCCAAAAAACAAAAACATTCAAAGCACCATCACCTGTTGTGATTTTGATCGTGACCCCTAGAATCAGATCTGTAAAAAAGTTTTCAGGTGCATCAGAGGGAAAATCTCTTCGAATATTTCCAGCATTCAATCCTTCAACTGGTAAGTCATTCTTCACTTCACGCACCGACTACTTCCTCCTATAATCTATCGAATCTGGTTTCTTGCATGCCAAGAAAGGAAAGATTGGAAACTCAAATCAAGTCCAATAGTCATATCACATCTTAATGGTAAAAGACATTTTCAGATCTTCCCCACCAAATCAAGATATCAACTAGTTTCTTGCATGCCAAGGAAAATTAGATTGAATCCAGCAGTCAGATTACATATTAATGGTAAAAGACATTTTTAGATCTTCCCCACCAAACCAGGATATCAAATAATTTTCCTCTTCATTTGGCATGCAGGAGACACCAAGAAATGATAAAAAAACATAAAAACTTGCATCCCCAGGAGCTTTGGAGAAAAATGGAGGAAAAATCAGATATAGATGCACAGTTGCCTTCGATTTCCCTTTTGAAATTGGACCGTCCACGTGGGAGATCTGAGTCAAAACGGGCTTGGGGGGTCTTTTTTACTTTTTTCAACTTTTGGAAAAAATGTAAAATTTCTCATTTTTCTCTGCCCCTCCACCTTGAAAAATGGGCTTGACACGTGTCCCAATGTGGGTCCCAGTGGAACCATGCTTCCTTTTTATACTTTAACCCTTTTCTTCACAAAAAGAATTTTTTTCAAATTTCCCCTAGAAGCCCTCCTCCCCGCCTTTTGAATTTTCAAACTGCCACGTGTCTTAATGGTGCATCTTGAGATGGTCCCCAAAAGTAGAGACCCCAAACAAGCGTGGGCTCAACACGTGTCTCGGTCCAGCAGAGTCTTTAAAAAGTTGAAAGTTCAGTGGAAGTCTCCATGTGTCTAGGGTCTGAGGCAGTCTCCTTTGGCTGTTGAAAAGTATGAGTGAAGGGCAGAGTGAGACAGAAGCCTCCAAGTGTCCTTCTGGCACTCCTTCAAAATAAAACCTAAGGGCTGATCCCCAAACATGCGCGGTCCCTCCACGTGTCTTAGGCCTTTTAGGAAGTTGCTTAAAAAGCCTAAGTAAGGAAGACCCGACCCTTCACATGTCTTTATGGTGTAACTTCAATATGGTCCCTAAGAACGAAGACTCTGAATGAGCGTTTCACCACATGTCCCAAGCCTTAGATAATTTCTTTGAAAAGTTTAAGTACCCAGCGGAGCTAGCGGAAGCCTCCACCTGTCCCTCTGTCACATTTGTTAAGGTGGGACCCTGAGGCAGATTTTCAAATGAGCGCCAGCCCACCACGTGTCCATGGCCCGCCAAAATTGTACCAGCTGCATAAAAAATTGTCTAAGTCTGGGAAAAGTAGCGGAATCCTCCACGTGTCCTCTCAGCGCAACTCCAAGGCCAAACCAAAAGGTGAATTTTCAAATGAGCGTCGTTCCTCCATGTGGAAAAGTTTTGGGTTGAAGCAAGCCATAGAGTTTTTAGAGTGCCCCACTGAGCCGCATCCAACCAAAAAGAGCCACATTTCCACTGATGCAGAGATTTAAAATTGATGGGAGAAACACACCCGTCAAGCCGTAAAAATGTAGGGAAACCACTGTTTGAGCCCAGAGATGAAATTTTCTTCAAGGACAGAGAATTTGGAAATGTTGTAAGGTTCAAACATGATCCTCTGAGCTACATTCAATCACGTTTCCTCAGGTACCTGGGACAAAAATGGTAGGTACAACAACACATGACTGCGGAAAATGGAAGGGAAGGAACATGCCCAAGTTTTACGACCAAGTAACAGACTCCTTCACATGGTCAGAGGAATAAAAACAAATTTTGGGCATTTAAGAGATCCTCAGCCAAGGAAGGAACTGACCATGGCAACTGAATGGAGGATAGAGTCTTTAAGCACCAACACGGGGAGATAAAAAATGTGACAGAGGCTGGAAACTGAGGGATTTTAATGGCAAACAGGGTGAGACTAATTTGAGCACCAACATCAGCTCTGACTCAGGGATGGGCACTCCCTGTGAGTGCCACAAGAACCAAATAACAGACCAAGTGCCAAAAATAATCCATTGGGTAAAGGAGTCAGCTTGTAGAGAAGAAAACCCTAACCATCTCCTTAAAAAGAACCGAGAAACTAGCAAAACTAGGTCACCAAGGACCAAAACGAGCAAAAACACAAAAAAAGAAAGCAACCAATGAACTATACACTATACAAATGATGTTCATCTTGATTTTGGGGAATCAATCTAGGAAATGTTTCAAGTGCCTGCCATTAACAAGAAATTCAAGCAATTCCCCATCCAAGTCTTTCAAGAAGAAGGTATGTTCACCAATCTGAATGTCAATGGAGTAAGGGCCCATCCATAGTGCATCAAATTTACCATGCTTTCCCTTGTCTTCATGCCTGCTATCCCATAACAGCACAAGATCTCCAATGCTGAAAGCTCTAGGTGTTACCTTTTTGTCAAATATCTTCTTCAACCTTTCTCTGAACTTCACATGCCTTTGGTGAGATGCCCTCCTTTCTTCATCAAGTTCAACAATCTGGTTAATGCGAGCATCATATGGACTAACTTCTTGATCTTCCAGTTGTTGAAGGAACTGATATGAGGATAATTGCATATGCAGGGGCAGCAAAGCCTGAGTCCCATACACCAATTCAAATGGACTTTTCCAGTAGCTCTTTTAATAGTAATTCTATCAGCCCAAACAACAAACTTCAACTGCTCACCCCATTTCCTTTTGTTCAGCTCTAAGGTTCTCCTAATGATCTTTAATAGATTTTTTTTGTTGGACTCTACTTGTCCATTTCCTTGGGGGTTATAGTTGGAGGCATATGTCAAATTGATCCCATATTCTTTACACATTGCCACCAAAGGTTTAGCTCTGAATCTCATGGCATTGTCAACAACAATTTTAACTGGCACTCCAAACTTGCAGATGATATGGTTCAACATGAAGTCCATGACAATTTGGTGTGTTTCTCTCTTGGTGGGGATTGCCTCCACCCACTTAGTGAAGTAATCAGTGGCTATAAGAATCCACTTATGGCCAACACTTGAAGGGTCTAAAATCTCACCAATGAAATCCATTCCCCATTTCTTGAACGGGGCTTCAATTGATACAGGCTGCAAAGGAAGGGAGCCTGAAGCTTTCAGTCTTCCAGAAAAACATTGGCAACTCTCACATCTTCTAACCAACAAAGTTGTATCCTTGAAAAGAGTTGGCCACCAATAACTAGCCCTCAAGATCTTGTGTGTTGTGACTCTTCTAGAAAAATTCCCCCCATAAACTCCTCCATGGAGATCAATAATTATCCTGGGGGCTTCATCTTCAGTAATGCACCTTAAGAGAACTCCCTCAGGGTTCTTCCAAGCTAACCCAAAATCAGTAATGACATATTTCTGGGAGGCCAGCTTAAGATCTCTTTTCTGATTCTTACTTAAATGCTCAAGGAAGTATAGATGTCTGAGATAAAAAATTACATCTTTGTACCATTTAGAACTCATCAATTTCTCAAGGACATCCACCCTTCTTCTTCTACTTCATTTACCTCAATAGTTTGCAAGTTTCTCTCAGCCATAAGCTTAGCTAAGCTCAAACCTCTTACCAACTTCGTGGTTTGGATATCCATATCATATTCCTGCAACTTGTTCACCCACCTGTATCTTTTTCTTAAGACCTCCATCTCCGATAAGACATCTTTCACCATGGTGTGGGGAACATAATCAAATAACTTTAGAGCTCAAAATGTAAGGTCTGAAAACCTTTTTTTTCTTTTACCAAGGAAAATACTTGTTTCTCCATAATGGTGTATTTCAACTCAGCCCCCTACAATGCCTTACTGAAAAAGGCAATTGGCCTCTCATCCCCTTCATCATCCTTCTGCAACAAGAAATATGCAATAGTGTTCTCTGAAGAAAAAGAAAACATTTGGAAAGGTTTCTTATAATTTAGAGCTACTAAAACAGGGGCATGCTTTAATGCCTCTTTGATCCCATTGAAATCTTGAATGGAAGCCTCTTCCCATTTGATAACTTGGTCCTTCTTTAGCATGCAAGTAATTGGAATGGTCAACTCAGTAAAGTTTGATATGAATCTTCTGATGAAGTTTATTTTCCCAAAGAAGGACTGAATTCCCTTCTTGGTTCTTGGAATTGGGACCTTGTTGATGGCCTCTACCCTCTCAGGATCAATCATGATACCATCCTTTGATACAATGTGACCAAGAAACTTAGCCTTTTGTAATTTGAAATGGAACTTCTTAGGATTGAATGAAATGCCATACTCTCTACATCTTATCAACATTTTTTCCAAGTGTTGCAAGTGGTAACATCTCCTTTTGGAAAACACAGTCACATCATCTTGGTAAACAACAATAAAATCATTAATTTAACCAGCAAAAGCAACATCCATTTGTCTTTGAAAATTTGCTCCAACATTCATCAAACCAAAGGGCATTCTAACATAAACATAAGTTCCCCAAGGAGTGGTAAAGGATGTATTGATTCTTTGTAACTCCTTTAGAACAACTTGATTATAGCCAAAGAAACCATCAAATGTAGAAAGCAACTCAGAACTAGTCACTAATTGTAGCATGTTTTCCATGTTTGGTAAAGGATAATTATCCTTCATTGATGCTCTATTCAAATTCCTAAAATCCACACACAACCTGATATCACCATTCTTTTTTATAACTGGCACTAAGTTTGCAACCCAAGAAGAATACCTTGTGGGTTGAATAATCCCTCCATCCCTCAGTTTCTTCAGTTCTTCTTGCATTTTAAGAGATAGGAGTGGATTTATCAACATTTTTTTCTACCTGAATGGATTTGCATTAGATTCTAAAGGAATTTCATGTTGAAACAGATCCTCTTGGTATGCCTTTAGTTCAAAATAAGACCAAGCTAGGCAATCTTGATATTTTCTCAACAATTGGACATAGGACTACTTTTCCTCATTGTTCAGATTGTTTCCTAACCAGATCTTCCTTGGTTTCTCCTTTGTACCAAGTTCATGCTCCTCAACATCCATTAAGGCTGTTATATGCCTGTTAATAATGTAATCAACATTATCAAAGTTTGATTCAAGAGCAACCAGTCCTCTAGGAATGGTATTATTTTTTAGTTGGGTGATGTCCTTGCCAAACAAAGTTTCTTTACCCTCTACTGAACACACCATTGGATTCCAATCAATACATTGATCAATAAACTCCCCTTTGTTCTACAGAAATATTTTGACCTAAGCATCATCATAAATTTTTTTCCAATGTTTAATGTTGTCAGGGAAAGATGACCTTGTTAACACCTCAACATGATATTCATAGTATGGGGACATTACACAACTATCAAACCGAGACCCCAATACTGCAAGCTTGTATTCCATAACATTGAAATTCCTTTCATGATGCACAATATTAAATGAATCAAACATCTCAATCAAGTCCCATGCTACATGCTTGTACTGTTTCATCCTCTGATTTTTAGTGGCATACAACTTTCTGATTTATTTGACAATTAGTTATCAATCTCCCTTAACAATGATGTCTTTAACATAGTATTTCCAAGAAATTTTCAAACCTAACAACAATGTTTCATACTCATCAATGTTGTTAGTACAATCAAAATCAAGTTTGAAAGAGAAAACAAACTCTTCCAAGCTTGGAGAAATCAGAACTACACCAACACCATTTCCAAATTTGGAACAAGCTCCATCAAACAACAAAGTCCATGGAGAGCCTAATTGTTCAAGACTCTTACATTGATCTATTTTGTTCTCTTTCCCATCATCAAATCAAAAAAGTTGTTACCACCAACACTTGTGTACAACACTTCATAAGATGCATTGTTGGGATCTTCAATGAGGTGCAACATTTTATTTTCTCCATACAACTTGACAAGGTTGTCCTCAATTGTGATGGTGGCATATGACATATCCATTTTAACACTCCCACCAACACTTTCAACCCATTTTATAGACAACAACATACCCCACTTGGCTGGGCAATCAACAATAACAACATCAAGCTTCAAGTTCCTACCCGGGTAAGCTGCAAGTTGTACCACAAAACCTTTCACACATCCCACCACTAGCACCTACCATATGTTGTTGTTACTTTGATATCTAGTTCATTCATGACCTAAAGAGGCATGACATTACATGATGCTCCTGAATCAAACATACAGTTGTGTAGCAATCTATCCTAAATGATCATAGCAGTGAAGAATGGATCTACATTTAGCTGAGACTCTACCAAGGATGTTCCCAGATAAACCTCAGGTGGTTCACCTAGTTCTTCCAATGTTGGTGGTGTTTCTAACTCTTCAATGATTGGAGGAGTCTTCACAATGTTTACATTTCTTCCTGGAGTACTCTTCTCTTCTTTCAACCCCAAATATTCAAATGCCCTCTTCTTGTGCTCAGGAATCCTAAGTAGCTCAACAATTAGAACACTAACTTTGATTTGACTCAAAACTTGGGAAATGTCATATGGAACACACTTTGGCAAGGCAATATTGGGAGGGAGACTGAAAAACTCATCAGATGGCAAGGGATTTTTGATAGTTTGGGCATGAGGAGAAGTATGAATCTTGTTTGGGACAACAAGGCCTTTGGAAGGTGTATCTTTCTTAGGAACCTCTTTAGGAATACTAGTAAACAATGGAGTTTTAGGTTTGACTAGAGGCCTTGCTCCTTTGACAACTCTACTCCTAGTATTATAATCCTTTTCTTGAGCCACAACAACATTCATCAATAACTACATATCCTCCTCATATGGGATTCCTCTATCATACTTCTTTATCATTAAAGATCTTAAATATTCAAGGTCATTATTGGGCAATTCAAAAGCTGCTATAGTATCTACTTCTAAAGTATGAGAGGGAGGAAGAAGAGGTACCCGGTGGATGCAATCCTAAAAATCAGCAGCAGTTCTAGCACTTATTACCTTAGTTGAAGTTGCTCCTTGTGAGCTCATGGAGCAACCCATCATACAGAAATCATCATCGGTATTATCATCATCAGCTTCCTCTTCTACTTGTTGATCTACTTCACATGGAGCATGGGGCATGAAACATCTATCACACCAGTCAATTACATATGTTTCTTCAGCCAAAACAACTATGGAAACCAAAGGATCAGACACCATTCTATTTTCCCTAGCCTGGGGTTATTTATTTCCAAATCCAGCAGGTCCCTTGCCTCTATCATCATATTTCTGCTCATTTCTATGATGATTTGTAAATCTGTCTAGGCCTTGTTGCTTGTGCTAACCCTGTGAACTCTACCCAATTCCTTTCTCTGCTCAGGCTAATTTGTATGAGATTTCTTTGACATCCCCTACCAAAGTTTTCACAACTTCCTCCAAATCAACAACATTACTTGCTTGAGGTTATTCAGGGTTAACCAATTTGAAACCCTCCCTCTTAGGAGGATTTACAATTACTTTAATGTTGTTCTCAATTTGCAAAGCCATGGTAAAGGTCTGCCTCAAATTGGTAGGGTTTTTTTCCCTTAAATAGTTAGAAACTTTCTTATCAAATGCATCTGAATACTTTATCAAACATGATTCATCACATGACCTCAAATTAACAGGAAATCTCCTCAAGGTTTTGTTAAATCTTGTGTTGAAATAATGCACTAATTCATTAGGATTTTTATTGATATTTTAAAAATCAGACAAAATGAAGCTAGGGTCCGTTCTGTCACCATACTTCAATCTAAATGCATTATTCATTTATGTCCAAGAATCAATGGATTTGTCTGGAAAAGACTTATACCAGTCCCTTGCATCTTCTTTCAAAGTATGAATAAACAATTTGATATATACATCCTCAAATTCAATCTCAAATTCTTCCATTATGTTGATAAAAAGCTTTAAGTGTTGATAACCAGTTATAACATTATTTCCTTGGAACTTTGGTAGTCTATTTCTTACATCTTGGGGAACTACATTTGGATAACCAGCCATCCCTCTAAAATTTATAGGACCAAAGGTATTTACAACAAATGGAGGTCTGGGTGGGGGATGGGCCATGTTGTTTTGAGGAGGTGACATTAGAGGAGAATAAAACTAATAAGGGACAAGGGGTCTTTGAAAGATAGGAGTATAACTTTAAAAATGGCTATCCCTTAAAGGCTCTGTTTCTTGGAGAACCCTATCAACTTTGGAAAACACAGGTGCAAAATGAGAAGAAAACTTTTCAAATTCAAATGAAGGCCCCTCTCCAGATGGAGAATTCAACTCCACAAAAAGACTACCTAATTCAAAAATGATTGAATGGAAATATTCAATGATAGGATTATCACCTTCATCAATGGAGATCTCTTTTCTTGATTGCTAATCTCCAACAACTCTCCAAGATTTAATTCCTTCTGAATTTTTTTTTCCTAGCTCTAGAAATAATTCCATAGCAGGATCCTTAGCGAAGAAAGACCTTCTTCCTTCCAGCTTTGAAAATATTAGTAACAAATCTCACTTGATAGAAGTTAAGACACTAATATCTATCAAAAATCAAATCAACATGGAGTCACCACTAAGGATTTCCACCTCAGTTGTGCAAATGCACTAAAAAATATGATCTGTCAAATGTTTGTCAACACTAGAGACTGGAAATGGAATGATCTGACCTTCATTTACCCATATTTATCAAAGAAACTTAGTGTAATAACTATAGAAACTAGAAATGTTGCACATAGCACCTGTAACATTGAACACTTCTTACAAGCCTGAACACAGGATGATGTTGAAACAATGTACTAGCACTTAGAGCATATAAGAAATGCTTACCAAGGTCTGAAATATGAACTAAAATCACAAATGTCCCAAAAAATGGTGCTAGAAATGGTGTTGGTACCCAATTTGATTCTCACTCAGAAGCTGAGTAGCATCACATATTTGACAGGAAGCTTAGAGACAAGCAGATCATATTATGTGTCATTTTGTAGTCGAGGAGGAAATACAACTTTCTCTTTGTCACTCAGATGTGGAGAAATGGATAGCACCCTTAAGAGGATTTGATCTATCCTCACTACTTTATGGTTGTTCCTTTCAACCAGGGTGAGAGGACCCTTTTTGTAGCCTTCTGTTTGTGGAGGAGATGGAGATGTCCTTCCTTGTAAATTTTTTAAGAACTTGAAGAAAATATGATCAATAAAACAAAACCTAACTCTCATGAGTTGTCACCCTAGATAATGGAGATAATTTCTAAGCAAGGTTCAAGCCAATAAAGACAATAAAAACCCGATTGCTTCTATATGTTTTGGTAATAGAAATTATGCATTTGTACACACATAGGATAAATAGGGGTAGTATGGGTAAGATTGGTTGTTTTTAAATGAATTTTTGGTGGGAGGTGAGATAGAATGAACTTGATTCACCATATCTTTGAGAGATTTTGCAAAAATAGAAGGCTTAATCAACATAATGCTTCAGAATAGCTAAAATGTTCCTTTAACTAGAAGGTTTGCTTTCAATGGAGGCCCAGATCAACATGTTTTCACACAAAATTTAAGAATCCAAAATGAAGGCTCAAATTGAAAAACTTAATTAAACATTACCAACCTCTATTTCATCACGCCTAAGATACCCTTAAAGGCTAACAAACAATCTTATTGCATGCTAGGAGTAATAGTGATTTTAAATTTGTTTATTTCACTATCAAATGAAATCTCTTATGATAAATGAAATTGCAAATGCCACCAAACCATCACGAGGATAAGATCTTGTGTGATTCACAAAGATTTCAATGTAATATTGCAATGGGAACAAGAAAAACTATTTGCAGACATTCAGAAATGAAGCAGACACAATTTTGCCCAAAATTAACACAGATTAACTCAAATTGGATTAAACTCATCAGCAGGGGAAATTTTCTAGAACAATCTTAGAGCTTTTCAATGGATGTACACTTGTAACCACCTTGACAAGATCAAATTTAACACAAAAGAAATAAGCAGGTTCCTCATATGGCATCTCAGAAAGACAGGATTTGTCAAAATTTTCTCTTAGGAAAATACTCCCGACCTCTAACACCCCCCAACCATTTGCACAAAAATTTCATGCAATTTATAACATTTTTACAACAACATTTTCCCCCCAAAAACAAAAACATTCAAAGCACCATCGCCTGTGGTGATTCTGGTCGTGACCCCCAGATTCAGATCTACAAAAAAGTTGTTAGGCGCTCAGAGGGAAAATCTCTTCAAATATCTCTAGCATTAAATCCTTCACCTAGTAAGTCATTCTTCACTTCATGCATAGTCTACTTCCTCCTCTAATATGTCAAATCTGGTTTCTTGCGTGCAAAGGAAGGAAATATTGGAAACTCATATCAAGTCCAATAGTCATATCACATCTTAATGGTAAAAGATGTTTTTAGATCTTCCCCACCAAATCAAGATATCAACTATTTTCTTGCGTGGCAAGGAAAATTAGATTGAACTCGACAGTCAGATTGCATCTTAATGGTAAAAGACATTTTTAGATCTTCCCCACCAAACCAGGATATCAAACTAATTTTCCTCTTCATTTGGCATGTATGAGACACCAAGAAATGATAAAAAACCATAAAAATTTGCATCCCAAGGAGCTTTGGAGAAAAATGGTGGAAAAATCAGATGTAGATGCACAGTTGCCATTGATTTCCCTTTTGAATTTGGACTGTCCACGTGGGAGATCCGAGTTAAGACGAGCATGGGGGTCTTTTTATTTTTTACAACTTTTGGAAAAAATGTAAAATTTCTCATTTTTCTCTACCCCTCCACCTTGAAAAATGGGCTTGACACGTGTCCGAATGTGGGTCCCAACAGAACCACGTTTCCTTTTTATATTTTAACCCTTTTCTTCACAAAAAGATTTTTTTTCAAATTTCCCCCAGAAACCTGCCTCCCTGCCTTTTGAATTTTCAAACTGCCATGTGTTTTAATGGTGCATCTTGAGATGGTCCCCAAAATTCAAGACCCCAAACAAGCATGGGCTCAACACGTGTCTTGGTCTAGCATAGTCTTAAAAACATTGAAAGTTTAGTGGAATGCGCCATGTGTCTAGGGTCCGAGGAAGTCTCCTTTAGCTGTTGAAAAGTCTGAGCAAAGGGAAAAGTGACCTGAAGCCTCCAAGTGTCCTTCTAGAACTCCTTCAATTTAAAACCTAGGGTCCAGTCCCCAAACATGCATGGCCCCTCCATGTGTCTTATTCCTTTTAGGAAGTTGCTTGAAAATTCTAAGGAAGGCCCGACGGAAACCTCCACGTGTCTTTATGACGCAAATTCAAGATGGTCCCCAAGAACAAAAACTCTATTCATTACACCTTGAAAGTACCATGCTATAAAGGAAAATGAAATTTTACACCAAGGACTTCTCAACCCATCCTTCAAATAAAATTTTCCAAAACAAAAGTATTGATGGACTACAAATTTTACCTTCCCTTACAATTGCGTAGGAAACTCACTTGGAATCTTCCATTCATTTCCAAATGCCTCATGCATCCTTTTATACCATTTATCCTCCTTGGTCTTATACGCATTATTGATGCCGTCATAAGTGTAGCCAACAAATATTTTTACGGGAGATGTATTTTATAGAGGCAACCTCTATATGCTCTTCTTTAGCTTGTCTAGTACCCCAATTTTAGAGAAAATAATCAACAACATGACATTTCCAAAAGTGATCTTATCCCCTATGCACTTCCTCAATAATATCCTATGTTATAAATCCACGAAGGTTATAAATAGTGCCTTCAGCTATCTTCTTCATGACATGAAGCCATCATTTGTTCACTTGGCCCCACCTTTCCTTCCCATTAAATTTTGTATTTAAATGCACGACCATATTAATAATAGGATCGGTGAGCTTAGAGATATCCATGACATGCCCTCCCCATTGGTACTTCATTGTGGAAACATTCTTCTTAACTTCATCATAATCTTTTAATTCCACTAAAAGCTTCGTTCCTATGCTTTGAAGGCCAATAAATTTTCCAATCAATGGCGCAATAAGGTGCATTCTCCTTCCTACAAAATAGAAAAATTCCTCATGGACGCACGACATAAGCCATTGATACAGTTTCTTAGGTTTTCCAAAGTAAGGGAGCTCGTAGATCTAAAGAACTCCCATGCTATGCAAATTTTGATATCCCTTATCATCATAAATAGGCTTATCATCCGCCGTCCTCTCATATATCTTCTGAATTAGTTCAATGTCTATTTCACATGCATTTTCATATAAGTGATGGTTATAATTGTTGATTGTTATCTTTCTTACATGTGATACCTAATCCTTCCCCATAAGTACTCCTTCTGGGTACTACATTTTAGAGTACCATTCATCTTTACATCATAAATCGTGGGATTCTCCTTGCCCTTGCCTTTCCCTTTTCTATTTGGTGACATGGTTACAGGTTTCTTGGGTGTCATGTCTCATGATAATACCAACCTAGGAACTACTACTCCTCTTAGCCTTAGGATCCTAAAACCATCACTTTCAACTTTCCACAATGAATATCCTTCCTAACTTGTTCACTTTTCTCAAATTTATGCCTTAATTCTACAACCCTAGCCAAAAAACCACACAAACCTTTTTTTTAATTACAAAATGACCTTCCACACCGCACTCAAGCCTCAAAATTCTTTTGAAGGAGCTTCCCTACTTGGTCATGTACTTTCTCCAAGATTTTTTAGTCGATATGTTTGGTTTTCTCTCTAATTTGAAAGAAATCACACAGATTCACTCTTAAAAACACCCAAGTTTTTTTTAAGGTAAGGTGAAAATAAACTCACCTTGACACCCATTTTATAGGTTTTCAAAATTTTATCGAATTAATTATTGCTCACCCACTGCCATACAACTTTAATTCTACTTTTTTTTATTTTTCACATTTTTTTGCTACTTTCTTCCGTGCATTGTAGTCATAACCTTCTGGCATGCTCACTGCTTCTCAAGCTGTAAACATCCTCACGCACGATTCTTGAGTCGTGGGAGATAATACTTTGTGTCATATACCAAGTAGTTCATCATGTTGTTGCCTACATTGCATTACATTGCATGATCCATTTCTTCACATGGTCTTTAATATGAGAAAATATTTACTATCACCATCCTTCTACCACATGTGACACTTCATTCCTTTTCTTGCGCACACCTTTCCAACAACATACCACCTTTATACCATCGCACACTCAACTTCATCAACTTCACCTTTTGTCCAAGCCTCAATACAATATCATTTTCACACACTTGCACCTGGTTCACCTCACACTAAAAGTATGAGAGGTCCTTTGTGCATGAACTCAATAGATAGTAATCATCTTCACATGCAAAAGTGCACTTATTACAAAAAATACACAAAAACAAAAGCAACTGGAAAGTAAAACATGAAAGGGAAACCTAATCTAAGTGGCAATACTACATTATTAACAACACCAAGAAGCTTTATTTATAGTAGGGCTTCAGCCTACTCCTATTGAAGTAATCAGGAAACATGGTGTTATCCAATTCCTACAGCTGACATGTGCTTGATTCAAATATCTTGGTTACTACAATAGTTCCCAACCAATGCACCTTCAATTTCCCTAGGTGGCACACAAACTTGAAGTCATAAAAAATTAACATCTTTCCAACTGTAAATGTATTGTTCTTAATGTGCCTATCATGCCAATATTTTGGTCTTTCCTTCACATTATTTTGGCTCCAAAATGTAATGGCATGTCGCTCGTCTAGTTAAATTAGTTTCTTAATGCGTTCTTGAATAGATTTCTCATCATCTAATCCACATGTGTGCATAATACACAAGGATGAAAACATGAATTCAATTGGTAGTACCACCTCTGCACCAAACACTAACTGAAAGGGTGTGGCCTTGCTCAATATTTTATAAGTGGTCCTATAAGAACAAAGTATAGTTGACACTTTATCATCCCAATAATTTCTTCCAACATCACAAATCTTTGTCAAATTTTGTCCCAAAATCTTGTTGAAAGATTTTGCACTTCCATTAGCTTAAGGGTGATAAGGGGTAGTTTTATGGTGTGCTACCATAAACTCTACCAACAGAATTTTGATTATCTCATTCAAGAAATGAGTTCCTCTGTTAGTAGTCAAGCTTAAGGGTCAGCCATACCTACTCATGATTTTCTCCCAAAGGAACCTTATTTTTGTGGCTACAGTGCAATCCTTTGTAGGTACATCCTCTTCCCACCTAGTAAAATAATCAATACATGTAATTATGTAGCACGATCCAGTCCTAGGTACAAGTGGTGTAATAGGCCCAACAAATTCAATAACCCACTTCTCAAAAGGTTTCCTTCTCATTATAGGTATCAGGGGAATATCATCCCTATTTACAGGATTCCCAAGGTGCTGACAATGATCACATGCCTTTACATATGCCTTGGTATCTTTGTACAGTGTTTCCCACCATAATCTAACTAGAAGGATCTTACACGTAGTTGTATCACCTGAATAGTGTCCACCTGAAATTCCCCCATAAGAATCCTCCATAATACCCTTGCGCTCATGCTCTAGAACAATTTTGCACAAGACTTCATCATGATCCATTTTTTATGAATTTCCTCCAATCAATTGATAAGGTGTTTTGCATATCACAAGCTTATTTTTCTCCAATGCCTTCATTCCTTCAATCTTTTAGCCTAGTGAGCAAAAAGAATGTTATATCCTCCATATCTATGGGTGTGTGATTCAACTTAAACAAATACACATCAAACATTGTGGTCTCAATACTCTACATGTCCTCACCAAGATTGATTCTTGATAGATGATCAGGTCCCGAGTTTCTCTTACTTGGCTTTACAATAACTGTGAAATTAAAATCCTAAAAAATAAGTATCCACCTACAAATGTGCCCTTACAAAATTAGCTTGTTGACCAAGTATTTCAATGCCATGTGATCTATATAGAATATAAATGGAGTATCCAACAAGTCTCGACAAAATTTATGAAGCTCGTAGATAGTTCCTCACTCTCAATTATAGTATAATTATTCTCTATGGGTGTCAACTTCCTACTTACAAAGTAAATGGGATGGTCCACATTACCTTCTCCAGGTTGTGTTAAGACTACGCCAATTTCCATGCCAGAGGAATCTACATGTACATGAAAAAAATTTTCCTAAGAAGGAAAACGTAAACTAGGTGAAGTGGTAAGCCTCTCCTTCAATGTCTCAAACACCTTCTATTATGCGTCACTCCAATAAAAGTTTCCTTTCACCTTGATCAACTCTTCCAAGGGTTCCAAAATCTTTTCATATCCCTTGATAAACTTTCTATAGTATCTAGTATACCCAAACATTCCACGCACTTCACTCTGATTGGTATGCTCTCCTAAACCCAAGATCACAGCTATCTTGGCTAGGTCTACCAAAAATCCTTATTTGCAAATGATGTGCCCATGTAGAGTTCTAAAAGGTGTATCAAAGATGCACTTTTTAATGTTGAGAGAGATGTTTAAATACCTACACCTCTCAAACATAAGCATGATATTATCATAGTGATCCTTAAATAACCCATAGACAATCCAATAATCTAAATAGACCTGCAAAAAATTGTGAATAAAGTCATGAAATTCTTGCACAATGATGCGTGAAAATATTGCTGGCGTATTTTTCAATCCAAAAGGAATAACACTATATGTTAAAATTCCCTACTCCGTGTAAAAGTGGTATTTTCCCATCCTTCTAGCATAATGAGAACCTGATGATAACCTAAAAACCTATACGTAAAATAATAAATTTTATGCCCTACAACTCCTTCCAATATTTCCTTGGTGAATGGGGTAGGAAAGGGATCTATGAAACATGCAGAATTAAGTTCTCTGTAGTCCACACAAATCATGATCCACCCATCCTTCTTAATGCTTATAACCACATGGTTGACCCACTCTGATTCTTCAATTATCTCAATAATTCTTTACTTCAGCATCTTATCAATTTCCTCCTTTACCTTTATGCACAAATTAGGATTCATCCTATATGGCCTCTTCCTCACTGGACGTGCGCCTTCTTTAAAATTAATATTCATTTCTCTTAGAGGGGTGCACTCCTTTCAATTTATGATAACATAGCGGGAAAAAATCCTGGAAGTCACGCAAGAGCTCAATGATCTTAGCTACTTCCTGTTTTGACAAATAATCCCTGATGATTTCATCTTTAGTGTTGATATTAACTTTCTTTGTCTTCATGGGCACATGGTACATGCATACCTTTTCATCCACAATTTCCATTACTTCATGCACACCCTTTGTATGGATAACATCTAGGTTCTCAACCTCTTCATCATCAATGAGGTACACCATTTTAATTTTTTCCTTATCCTTCCAGGAATGACCTAATTATATCTCATCTTTCTCTTCAGTATCTAGGTGCACCTTAGAGGTTCACTAAGAAAATATAGCATGAGCCTTTCTTCTTTCATGTTATCCCCCAACGTGATGCACTTCATTATCTGCAATGCTTCATGGACTAGAGGTTTAGTATAAACATAATCAAAGGTGTGAATCATACCTTTAGTCATATCTCACTAGCTTGCAGTATCCTACTTGAGCTCAACATGCACATACCATGGGCACACGTGAACGTAAAAAGTGGAATAAAACTTATACACCCACAGAGATGGTGGTAAATCCTTTGGGATTTGCATCCATAGTATCTCACAGTTATGAATGTGTACTAAATCTCACGTATTACCATGATATTATCAAAGATGTGTAAGAATTTTTCTCTAAGTGAACCTTGTTGAGAAGGTGAATCTTACTTCTTTTCATCCCACCAAGTTATCTATGTGTGTGGCCCACCAATGTGTTTTTGTGCCATGCAATGTGTAAATCAACATGTTTCTATGGTTGCCCTCATTTTTCTAGTGATCCTTCATGACGCGCAAGAAATATTTGGGATTTTCTTCACATGTATATCAGGGTAACTGAAATTTTCCCATGCATCGAACCATGGGTGGTCAGATCATCCTTTTTACTCTTCCCTTCATCTCATGCCTGACCATTTCATATGTGTCATGGGCCTAGTTATCATAAGAAACACTTATGGTGTCACTGGTTGAATGAACATCTTCCCACTAAAGTACGCCTTCCTTGGAGGTTTCAACACTCTCTCTATCTCTCATGGTGTGCACATACATTTTGTTCATATGTTATTTGATTAAGGGCTCGATGTAAGGTGTATATTTTCCACTCATCTCTATTCTCAAAACTTATGTACCCATTATTAAAACACATGTCTGCATTGTTCAAATAACACCATGGTCACCCAAGTAATTTTGGAAAATTATTTTCTTCATAAAGATCCAATACCTGAAAGTCCCCAGTAAACTTGGCTCCCTAAATAGCAATGGATGTATCCTTTAACACCCCGATAGGTATAGCCCTCGTCTTTTTTTCCATATACAACACATTAAAATATAGCTGCAATGTTGGTCTCCCCATTTGATTCCATGCATCCAAAGTGAGCACATTCACCTCAGCACCAATTTCTATCAAGATATTGCTTACTAACCACCCATCAATTACTATATCTAAAGTCATTTCCTTATCATACTCATGGTTCTGTGGTGGTAAGTTTTCATGTAGTATTCATCGCTCGTGCCCAATCCCAATGTGTGGTACCTTCTCATGTAGCCATTCCCCTAATAGCGGAATGATATTATCCTGGCACAAATCTTACACACCTCCTTCATATCATCCACATCCTTCTCCGGGAGCTCAATATGCTTTGCATGTTCCTTTCACACACCTACTCTTTCAAGTATTGTATCTCACCTTGAAATTATTTGATGACTCCCATAGTCTCTTGATAAACTTCATTCTGATGAGAAACATCTAGATACTTGACATGCATGACTTCTTATCTCATTATGATTGCTATGGATTTGAGAGGTTCATGTGCACGGGATGCTTCTATGTGGGTTGTGACTAGTAATGACTGTAATTCAAGATTAATTATATTCTTCAGTATCCACTTATCACCCTTCGCGTGTTATACCTTAATGATCCATGCACCCTTTTCCTTATTCTCCTTCTTGCTCATGTACTCATATAGGCATGTACAATCCTCTAACTTATGTTTCTTCCCACACCATGAGAGGACCATATTCTATATACATTCACACTGGTAATGATCAAGGGACTTGCAAATATAACAAGTTCCACGTTCCAACCTGCCTCTACTTCCACCACGACCTCGACCTCAATATCCTCCTCAAAATCCACCTCCTCCATTTTTACATTCTTCTAAAGGATGCATGTTTTGAACCTGAGAGTTTTTTTTCCACTGTGGTCTTCCGTAATCTATTTTTGCATGCCTCATTAATTTGATCTATCTGCTGAAAATCCTTCATATCATGAGTGTGCGTGTTACAATTATTATAGTACATAGATTCACTCTTCATAGTTGCATGCTTCAAGAGAGGATAATTCTGGACATTATGGTCCAAGTGGAATATTTCACAAGACTGCAACAATGTGCATACCGACATGCACAGAAAACTATCCTTAGTGTGTCCCTCAACCTCACAATTTTTGCACCATATACCATATTTAGTCTTATGCACAGATTTAGACGAAAGCTTCTCTAACTTCTTTTCCATAACTAATATATGTGCTTCCAAAAATATGATCACTCTAGTATCCATAGTCCTAAATAATTCATCCTATAGAGATGCTTCCAATTCCTTGCTTAGATCAATATATGTCTTATGAGATAAATCTCTACAAAACAGAGTAAAAAATCTTCAACGAATCATTGTGTGTGGTGACTTTGGTGAATATCATAAGATAACTTGGACAATAGAGTCTTACATCATGCATCATACTCCCTTATGCTTTTAGATAAACCCTACTTGATATCCTTGAGCATGCTAATGCTTTGTTGTTTAAACTCCAGGATGTGAAACTCATCAAGAAGTGAAATGCACAAATCTTTATAGTCCAACACAGTCTAATGTGGGTCATACTTCCTATACCATCTATGCACATGCTCTTGCAACGTAGTGGAAAACTATATTTCCTTCCTATATGAATATATAATTCCCTTATCATACCATAGTAATTCACACTTATGAACATGCTCTCTCGTATCATCTATACCTCTGTACTCTGGTAAGTGGAGTGAAATCTTGAAAAAATCTTGAGGTGTGGTCTATTAAGGCTAGTTTAGTGGTGGTTGTGGACCTTGCCTTGGGGTAGGAACAAATCTAGAACTAAAACCTTCTCTTGCATTTCCTCTATATGGTGGCTAACCTGATCCTCCCATGCCCCCTAGGCAGGTTACAGTCCATTCGATGAACTTTCATGTGTCCCAGTTTTAGTACTAATTTGGACACCTATTGTCTGTGTGATCAAAGCAACCACAAAATTTCTTCTAATGGTCTATGTGCCAATACTCTACCCTATTGAAGCTCTTGAAAATAATCTTGTCAGGGTACTCCCAAACACTGACACCTGATGTGCTGCCATGTACATGTTACTAGTCTGATACAATTCTTGATTCAACACAAAATGATATCTACCTGAATCTACCAGGTTACCTTTAATACTCTTCCTTTCAACTACCTATGGATCTGGAACTCTAAGTGTAAGGGCTAGGTTGCCAATCTGAGTCATATGCATGCCTTTGGTTCTCATTCTCTCCTCTGATGTACTCTCATCCGTAGCTTACAAGGAATCTCTACTACACTTTCCCAAAGTAGGGAGGACCTAATGTTGCGGCACCTCTTATTCCACGAGAGCTTCAAAAACTTCACTAACCACCATTCTGCTCAACTGCAACACTACCTCAATTTCCCTTTCACACATTTCATTATACTTGAGTTGTTTTTCCTCTCTATGTCTATCTTCTGTCAAGGCCGCCATCCTTCTCAACACCTTTTCCTTCCCCTATGCACAGTGTGGATTTAGCTAGCCATAATTAATCTCTCCAAACCTAGTTCTACCATCAAAATCTTGATAGCTAAAGGGATAACATGCAAATAGGATTCTTTGGGTTCGTGCATGAATCTAAACTTATCTTCCTCTAGATAAAAATATGTGGTAATTGTGTACTCCAACATATAATTATGTAAGATACCATCCCACCAGTGATCTACAGCTCTATTCCAGTCTTCATCTGCATCAAAAAGAATTTGTTAGTATTCCTATATCCAAAACCTCGGCCTAGGACCCCAATCTTTGTTCGATGCACACAATGACAACCACTGATAAAAATCTACTAGAAAGAAGCTGAAGAATGTCTTATATACTCATGATAAAGGTTATTTTCTACCCACTTGTGTTCGTTAAAGATAGGACTAGTGTTATACCTCTGCACAAACCTATCTAGTTCGTCTTCCACCCAAATTTTAATACTCTCTGGAGATAGTTGGTACGCCATCTACACACAACATCCTGGTAGCCAAATTCAAAAGAGGTCCTGACAACATAACAAAAAAATAGCCTTTATTTTCACTAGAACGTTATGCATGCTGACACCTCATTCAGTCTAAACTGAATGCTCACCCAAAGCACGCACAAATACTAGGTCCCTCCTTTGTGTTTACTTTTCAAGATGTTATCATGTATAATTACCATGATATTTAACTAAGTAATCAATCAAGTAGACTTAACCATTGCATAAAATCACTTTGGAAACACATATAATAACGAAACATAATGGATCAAACAATAACCAATACCAATTACACCATTAGATCTCCATATTAAGACATATTAATGATCATAATCCATTATAACAAAAGTATTACATCACAGAGCTGAATACATAACAACCAATATACCATGGCATTGGTCCATCTGCACAATCATTACACCCTAGATCTGGTTGGCATATCAGACTCCATGCGAGCTAAGAACTAAAGACCGGTACTAAAAAAATGACATATTATATATAGGGGTGGGGACTTTCCCTTCAAATCCCATGTACTCTCTTAATAATAGGCATTCTCTCAAAATAGAAAACATTATTTACATTCAAAATAGCCATAAAGTGTGCATGCTTTTTACAACAATCCTAATAATAGATTATCCTAAATATAGCTCCTGCTTTAATCTTATTATTAGATTTCCCCATGCATGATCTTTAAATAATCTGTGCATGTTACTTTTCCCATTTTAACTCCTTTGTGTGCATCCCAAGCCATCTTGATGTTTTCTAAATATAGCTCTTGATTAGATGCCACTCTTATGTTGTTCTTCTATTTTTAGCCTACCCTTGGAAAATGGCTAAGTCCTGACTCAACGTGCATGTATGTCTAGTCCTACGTGTAATCCTATTCCTATCTGTGTATACCTTTCTGCATATGATCCAAAATCCTCTTCACACGTGTTTCCCTTCATGTGAGCCTTCATCCCTCTTGGTACTTAATAAATTTTGATAACCAACAACAAAGTCGCTAGATAAGTAGTGTTAGTGCAAGCAAGATAAATCATGTATGTAGAAGACAATAGACAAACAATAGTGTAGACAAATTAAACCCTAAAAAGTGGGTTTCAAACATGGAACATCACTCACAATGTCACAATACAATTGAGGCCAACGAGGAAAAAAACATACACACAATCAGAGAACAAGAAAGACATAGGGTAAAGCCCACAAAAATGGCATACAATGACAAACAATAACAAGCAATGTAATAGAAAACCATGGTGGCATAGGGTTTTTGCAAGACAAATGTTCCACATGAAGCACTTGTTAGCATGTTAGAAATATATAAATTATGTCAGGATGTGTATAATCTGATATAATTTAGTGTGATAATATGAAAAGGAAGTAGTATAAATAAAAACAATAACACTTGTTGTTATATTGTGGAGCCTGTTTTCATGTGTGGAAGTGTTGAAGACTGTATTGTGTGCAATGAAAGATTAACTAAGCTATAAGAAATGAAATTAAGCATCTACATAGCTCTAAAGCAAGTTTAACCTAACTATGCACCATCAAGATGAGGGCTAAACACAATAAACTCCTATAATAATGCATGAATTAAACTAACATCATTATATTATCTCTACTTCTCTATGATTACATAAAAAATGGATCTAGAAGACCCATATCAATCAAATATGATTATTTTTTTGGATTCTCAAGCTTTTGAGAATGAAGACCCACCATTAATGGCTTCAAGGCCACATGGTTCTCTTCATTTACTCAAAGTTGAGTTTATGGATGCACTGTGTAATGGATGCTAGCTCAATAATGGAGGAAGGAAATCTTTAGATCAAATGTCTAATTAGCTTAAAGCTTATACAAATGAGATCCAATCTTTCTTAGGCTTGTTTTGGTTTTGTGTTATGTAAAGTTGTAAGGTTGAATGGGTAGGCTTAGCCTTGTATTTATAGTTTTTGGTTTGAAAGAGTTTGGAATTTGGATGCATATGGGACTAAAGGTAAGCCAAAAACCATGTTTAGATTAGATTAGGATAAACATGCTTTAAGTTAAGGTAGGTTTAGGCTAGTTAAGCATGATTAGCGAGTGATTAGAGACTCATTGAGAGTTGGGAGGAGTCTAATTAACCATTTGTGACTGATAGATAGCCTATGAAGCCAATAGAAGTGATCTAGAGAGAACTAGGGAGATTATGAATGGTCGAAAGGAGGAATGTCTAGCTAATAAGAGAGATATTAGCCCAATTAGATGATTATAGGAGGAATACGACTGAAAGAGTGTTGTGAATGGAAGGTTTCATTTTAAGAGACCTCTTGGAAATCGAAGATGGAAAATACCTGGTGAATATCCCCAGAACCAGTTTCGTGGGAAGGCGAATTTTTTAGGGGTTGTATGAAAAAATTTCTCCTGATTTTCAAGTGGTGTGACAGAAGGCTGCAGATGCGCAATGGGAGATTTGCTGTCGCGCGTCAAAAAAATGCATTGATGCACGTCAATGCATTTTTTTGATGCGCGACAGCAAATCTCCCGTCACGCATCTGCTAACCTCCACCCTCTGCTTTCAGATCGAAAAAATATTCATGTCACACGTCAACAAATCTTTGATTGCGTGTCTGCTATGCATCAATATCTATAGTACCTCCTTAGTTCGCGCATCAACTATCCGTCAGTGTTGTGCATCAACAAATAACCCCATTGTCGTACGTCAACAAACTCTTTGTCATGCATCTACTATGTTTCAATATCTGTAGTACCTCCTTGTCGTGCGTCAACTATTTGTTAGTGTCGCGTGTCAACAAATAACCTCATTTTCACGCGTCTGCAAACCCTCCTTGTCGCATGTCAATAACTTACCCCCTTGTCGCACGTCTGCAATACGGGATATATTATATTGTTGACAAAATTTTAAGTAGAAGTGTTCTACCTGTCGAACAATCTAGGATTATATAGGGGATATTTTTCAAGGGTAGGCGAACCAAGCCCTAAAAAAAATTAAACTGTAATTTTTAGGCGAACAGGTCACTGACCCACGCCAGAAAATTTACCTTTTCAAAATTTTCAAAAATGGAATATTCGCCATATTACGAATATTCACCACTAAAATTATCCCTAGTGAATGGGCATCCAAGAATGGAGTGAAGAATGGGGAATTAACGAAGTGTCGTTATTCGGTTGTATTGGAGGAAATGCTAAGTGTAAGCATATTTTAGGTGTCTACATTTTCTTTGGGATGGCGTAAGTGATGTTACTTCAAAGAAAGTAGACAAACATAAACAAGTAAAATTTTGAAGGGATAGAAGAAAAATGAGTAGAATGAAATATTCCCCCTCAAATGTCGATGGGGTGATGGAAGAACTCGATCGAAAATCGAAAAGATGATAAAAACATAACAAAATGAAAGAATAATGTGATGAAGAAGAAAAGAAATGGGATATAGAAGAAAAGGAGTATGATGAAGGAGGAATGAGCTAACATCCATCCCTAATGCCTTTAAAACAAAAAAAAAATTCATCATATTGCTAATTATCGTCATCACCGGTCCTTATTAAAAAGAGTGAGCAAACAGTGTAGTATGACATGAAAAGCCATATACGACCAAATGTCCATTGCTAAAAACACCAACTCCATGCAACATACAAAATGCAATAAAATAAGAGAAAGTAAAAGATGACGAACTCCATGCAACATACATAATGCAATGCAATACAAGAAATTAAACAAGCTAACCTAACAGAGAAACAAGTACAAAAACACATACTTAAACCAACAACGTCTAAGATAGTGGTGCCAATGTTTTGTTATCGAGCTTCAGTTCTAACCTATTCAAATTAATGACTAGGTTTAATGATGGTTCCCTGAGAAAGGATACATGTAAGGGGAATAAAAGAGGACACTTGGGTCCTATGAAAAATCACTGTGTGCTATAAAACAATACTAGGAAACTCGTTGTGCCCCATAGTATAGACATAACATGCAAACTAGATTTGTTAATGAAGGTAGATCAAGATGATCCATGACTCATTTATGATGAAAACAAGCAAGAACCAAAGAACGATGTTTTTTAGAATGATTTTTTATTTTTAGAAGTTTTCTAAAACATATTTGAATGTTTTGATTTTTCTAACATATTTGAATGTTTTTGTTTTTTTAAAACATATTTGAGTTTTTTGTCATTTTGAAATTTTTCTAAAACTATGTACACGAAGATGAGGAAATGTGGATTCCCCAATGATAAATGGGATGTACAAGGGCAAAATGTCATGCGCATGTGTAAGAAAGGGAAGATGCGAAATTTCCCTAGCGAATCAGTGGGAGTATTCAAAGGAAAACTCTTCGCGGATTGATGATGAGCGGGGGATCAAGGCCAATATGAATAAGTTCATCATGATGATGAATGTAAACCAATGAAGTGTTGGGAAGGAGCAAGGATGCCCCCATCGTAAGCTGGCCAAGAAACACATGATAGAAAAGAAATAGGTGATTGTTTTTGTGAAAGGGGACAAAGGTGTTCACAAACATGTCCAAAAAGGTAATCTTATACACATGGATGTTCTGAACAAAGTAGAAGAATGATGTGAATGTGAAGGTAGCTTAGAAGCCTCATGATGAATAAGTGATTATCCAAAGGTACGGATCATGAGACAAGATACAAACTAGAGTAAGAGTCTAAACAAGGTCCAAAACAGGCACTTGGTAACATACTAATCCTATTTTTCTCATAGAGATCCAGTGTGTGCATATGGAAATGAAATACCTCTTAAAGGAAAGAGCTAATAGAAAACAAGTGAAGATACTAGCCAATGTGTAGGATTGATTGATTTTGAAAGATGATATTATGAATAGATGGTGGAAGGATTGCCGTACATTGATCCACTGCCATCTAGACGTCCATAGCCTTCACAGAGATGCATTTTATTATAATCACAACATTACTCTATTGCTAGCTAGGCATCTATAGCCCCGATAGATATTATTGGAAATATCCAAAAGAGAGAGTTATATATCAAAATTTTTTTGCTTTGTAGCTTTTGGATTTTGATTTTTGATTGATTTTGATTCTTTTCCTTTTAGAAAATTTATTTCAGCTCTCTGGATTGTTTTGACAAGGGGTCAAGAACCACTGATGGCTTGATGGAAGGAGGTGGAAGTGATTGCGAGGACGATATTATCTAGTGTCAACAAATATATCCAAAATTTCTTCACAACAAGTTTATTAGATGTTACATGTGATAGGATCTCTAAGAGGTCATTTGTTCTTTAATTTACCAAGGTGATAAAAGACCAGGGTCAAATAGATACCATAGAGATAAATGTCACAAGATGCGTGTGAATTGGATAACCAGAATATCACCGAAGGGATAAAAATGGTGGATTCCTTGCAGAGGAATAAACATAAGGGGAAGAAAGAACACCCATGTGTATGTAATACCTGATTACAATGTTTTGTCTTGCATTCCTTTTGATTTTTTTTATGTTTTCTCAATTTTTTTATATTTTTGAATTGTTTTTTATTTTTAGTTTTTTGATATTTTTGGAAATTTGGGACTAACAAAGTCATTCAGTGTGATAATATCTAACAACAATGTTTGTGACGTCCTTGATAAGGGAGATTAAGCATGTTTGTTTATCAAGAGTCATATTATCTCTTATCTCGATGATCATGGTGAGTTCGTAATCAACAAATGACTGTGATTTATCTTGAAACGTGGATTTCGTATGCGGAAGCTTGAGTTCCCTATCCAGAGGATTATGCACTTTGTGTCATACTTGATGGTTACATGGATGTGCATTCTTGAATCGCACTTGATTTTTAATCTTAAGATCGTTGGAATTGTTGGGAACTTTAGAGCTCTTGGAATGTGTAACCTAAGCTTGATGAAGAATCCATTTGGGATTTTTATAAGCTGGCGCATGACTTTTCTGATCCTAAGAAGTGGGAGAAGAACGTGGATGTTTAGAATGATATGATGGATGAAGAGAATATAGTCTAAGGATTGAAGAAGATGGACTACCCAGAGGTGAGCCATGGCTAGAAGATAAGGAAGGGCTACTAGGATGTGGCCCTAAGATGGAAGAAATTGGGCTACGAGGACATGGCCCAAGAATAGAAGATGATGAAGGGGTACTAGGACATGGCCCAAAAATAGAAGATGACGGGGTACCCAAGGTGTCCCATGGATGGAAGAGAATGAAGGGCTACTAGGGCGTGAACCAAGAATAAGAGGTAATGGATTACCCCAAGGTGACTTATATATGAAAGATAATGGAGGGATATTAAGACATGGCCCCAAAATGGAGGAAGATAACGAAGGAATACTAGGGTGTGGCCCAAGTATAGACAAGGAGGGACTACTTGAATGTGTCCCATAGATGGAAGAGGATGAATGGATACTAAGGACGTGGCCCAAGAATAGAAGGTAATGGGCTACCAGGAGGTGAGCTACAAGTAGAAAATGGAGGGTTACCCGGGGGTGGCACAAGGATATAAGAAGATGTGCTACTCAATGGTGACCCAAGTTGAGAAGGTAATGGGCTACCAGGGGGTGACCCATAAGTAGAAAATGGAGGGCTACCTGATGGTGGCCCAAGGATAGAAGAAGACAATGGGATACTCAATGGTGACCTAGGGTGAGATTTTGATTGAGGAATGATGATAGATAAGGAATGATTTGGTAATGAGAAGATAGGACATGGATCGATGCTAGACCCTGACATTTCATCATGCTCAGAGGAAGGTGAAGATGGAATAATAGAAGAATAATAAAGTTCCATGACTTTAGGATTTTCCTCTATGTTCTGACAAAAGGGATCAATTTATTCACTCCAATATGCGAGTGTATCAAGTTCAAGAAAAAACCATTGTAGAGGGATATCTTCATGAATTCTTATTATTCCTTTATTATGACAGAAATCAATTAGTAGAGGTTCTTGTTCTTCGACCATAAGAGGTTGACTAGAAGAAACAGTTTCAACAAGCATGAAATTTTTAGAAGACAAGTGATGATGTAGATAAGGGGAAGGTTTGACCTTATCACTCCCATGAAGAGTTTTGATAGTGATTCAAAAAGATATCTTAGCACATGAATTGTTTCTAATGGTTTGACGTGGTCACAGACATTGATATTTAGAAGATTGACGAAGATATGATAAGGTATGATCAAAATGACTTAGAGGCTAAAGAGGAACTGGATCCTGATTAATAGAAGAAGATGACTCAAGAGACGTAGTAGACTTAGATGTAGGCATCTCATGAATGAATGATTTGGATTCAGACCTAGGTCATTTTTCTAGAAGATGATATAATGTAGGTTGGAAAGTAGGATCACATAGCCATCTGTTAAGTTGTGACGTAGGAGTCAAATTGGATGGATGAATAGAGGGAATTTGATTCATGGAGCTATTTGATGGAGGAAGGTTCATCGAGGCGACTGATGAAGGAGGTCCTGCGAAAAAAGGGAGAACCATGACTCAATAACCAAATTAGATGTTCGATCGATGGAACTTGGAGTCACACAAGTCTTAAAAGGAGGAAGAGGTCGTTGAGGTGATTTGGAATGAAGGTCCTTCGAAGAAAAGGAGGACCATGATTAAAGATTTGATATAGAGGTATCTAAATTATAGTTGGGGTTTGAATCTTCAAAAGAAGAGTGAGAACCTGAATAGTAGTTTGGATTTGAATCAGAAGAAGAGTGGGGGGGGGGAACTTGAATAATAATTTGGATCAGAAATTTCCAAACCATACCACTTACTATGAGATGAAGGTGGGGAACGGGGTACCTGAATGAGCCCTCTAGCACAAATAACCAAATGAGGTTTAGTCATAATGGGCATCTTTTGATGTGAATTCCTAAACCTAGGTTCTGTATTGTTGTAAGTGTGAGAAACCGCACAATAGTCAGTCATTGTTAGCATCGTTTGAGAAAAAATGCGTAGAATAAGATAGTGTGATGGAAATCCTTCAAAGGGAAGGAAGTTCTATGTCGATTTAGGGAAGAATAATGACACAATGAGTATGGATGCTCGTGTGAAAAGGGAACTAGACATTCATCATGAGTATGGAAAATGCTTGTGTGATTTTCCAAAGGAAACCTAAGGAAAATATACATCGTGATAGTAGAAACAATAATTTCAATATAAAATAAAAGTGCCACAACTCAAGATTTTCCTAGAATAAGTCTATGAGTTTGTTAACATGCAAGGAACAATTATGCAAGTCCACTAGTAAAAACCACATAAGTCATTCAAGCAATCAAAACTATTTTATGGAACACTATACCTTTAAAAAAGCTACGGGATTTCAACGATACCCCCACTCAGGGCTCGCAAAAATCATATAGTGTATAGTAATACCCTACTCAATACCTAGGTTCTAGTTTGAAATATCAACAATTTCAACGATCTAAGCACCAAATACCTTGTTGAAATATCAACAAGACTAAGAACAAAGTCTCTCCACGAGATATACTATGACTAGTTCAAATGCCAACAAAATCTAAGTCTTTGATAATGGAAGTTGTGAATGTGGATAACGTAACAACACTATTTTGATACGTTAACCAAGAAAGCAAGGTGTTAGTATCAAGATGATGTCATCATGATATAAACAAAGTAGTATCAACACTCTCAAAATACTCAAATGTTGTTGGAATGAAAACTAAGTACAAGTATAGCCAAAAGTTATTATCTGTGTGAGCATCATAACGATACAATAAAGAAACTTATACCAAGTTCTCAAAAATGAAAACAAGATGTAAGTACCATAATTGTATAGCTAAAATGTGAGAAAAAATAACAACTCAAGGGGAAATAGTGATGAAACAAAATCCTAGCTATGAAGACGATCTTGAAATCAAGATCAAAGGACTATCAAAGACATGAAAATGTACTCACACACTTTAGACATTTAACAACCCAGCCACAAACATGGATGGGCGTAAATAGACAAAAAAGTGGAAAACATTGTCTATGATAACACTCGTGAGGTATGCATCCTTCTTGTCCCAAATGGGCAACAAGAATGTAATGGTATAGACCAAATGAGGTGGAAATAAACTATGTGTCACTTGGGTAGAGATTCGCCCCGTCCTAAGGCGAGAAAGAAAACTAAGCTAAGTGATAGGTCTTAAATCTCATGATGAATGACACTTAGATCTAACTTAAGTGGAATCTTTTCCTTTTTTGAAAAAAAAGGTTTAGAATCCAAGTAATTCATCACTTTGTGATAGTTTGACAAGATGCGATAATGGACTAGTAAAGTGGGATCCAAGACAAAATGGATTTCCTAAGTAGATCACTCAACTAGGTGTCAAAAATTTGTCTAAATGAAAGCTCGATTTACCAAGGTTTCCCAAGGAGTATCTCGGCTTTACTTTACCCCCTTCTGATACAATGAGAAACTAGTGCATTCAGTTGTATCATCACTGGGGTCACGATACAGACAACTTTGACTCTAAACTCACAATGTATGACTAGTCAAGTGGGTAAGTAGAGCACTTTTTGTTTCATCCACGAGGTTACTCAGTGGTGGATTACTTTAGGGTTCCTAGAACCACCCCCATTTTTATAGCTTAAGGCATTATGCCAAAGGGGTTATGTTCTAGTTGAGTAGATAGGGACATACCCTTTTCTGAAATTTGCAATACAGTGTGATGAAAGTAGTGTGTTTTTTTTTATCTTGCTTAACTTAATTTGGTTTTAAGTAGCACACCATTTGGAAACCTACAATCAAATATGTATCAATGGGTTTGTGTTTCGAACCTTCCTTCTTTGACAATGAGTTTTGGTTCTACATGCAAGGAGTTAGTAATTTTCCAAAAAGATCACAATATGAAAGAGAGTTTAAGTGTTGTTTTTTATTCCCAAGGTCACCTAAAAGGTGTGAGGGAAGAGCATACACAAAAATGAAAACTCAACTATAATAAGAAATGGAAAACACCTTAAGTGATTTTGTGAAAAAGAAACTCGTTTTAGCCAACTTTGAAAAGTTAATTCATTTTGAAGCTTAAATCAAGTGTTTTGAAAGAAAGAAGAAGAAGGTTTTGGAAGCATTTTTGGTTCCCAAGATCACCTATAAGGTGCGAGGGAAGAGCATACACACTTCGAAGACCTTTCCCAATGATAAATTGAAAACACTTAACTAAGTTGATCCAAAAATAAGCTTAAAATAACCTGCAAACCACTGATTAGTCCCACAAAGACCTTTCAAAGTGTTAGAATAACCAAGAAAACAATTTTGTGAACTTTTAGACATGTTAGAAAATGACTAGTTATCTAATAATGTAAACCATAAATTTTATGTAAGTCAAAATCCTAATTTTATGTTTCCATTGCATAGTTCACTTCAATACCTTTCCAACACAAAAAAATAGAGTCATTTTGAGTTCAGGAGAAAAATTTATGGCCTTCGGAAAGATAGGTAATGAGCACAGTTCAACGCATGCGCACCCAGAATGACATGTGTGCCCTGTTTCGATGGATACTATTTCGACGGATACACACCCCTATGTAAAAAATAGTACCAATGATGGATACACACCTAGAATGACGTGTGTGTGCCTGTTTCGATGGATACACACCCAGATACACGCTCAGTTTCGATGGATACACACCCATAATTGGTTTGAATGGATTGCCCATTTTTGATGGAAACACTCTGATCCAGTACACCTGCACGTACCCCTGCAAAAACCTGAAAATTCACGGAAATGAAAACTTAAAGAAGAAAACAGGTTAGTTATTGATCATGGAAACCTATTTCTAGCTTGAACCCATTAAATGCTTAAGCAAAAGGGAGATTTAGCTTGTTTAAAACATGAAATCCATTAAAAGATAAGCCTTTTAACCCTAGAAAGCATAAAAATGATTAAAAATGGACATAAAAAAGCTTAAAAGACCTCCATTAATGGAGGATGGACTAAGAGTCCCACCGGGCATGCCAAATGTGTGTAATGAAAGATTAACTAAGTTATAAGAAATGAAACTAAGCATCTACATAGCTCCAAAGCAAGTTTAACCTAACTATGCACCATCAAGATGAGAGCTAAACAAGATAAACTCCTATAATAATGCATGAATTAAACTAACATCATTATATTATCTCTACTTCTCTATGATTTCATAAAAAATGGACCTAGAAGACCCATAACAATCAAATATGATTGTTTGTTTGGATTCTCAAGCCTTTGAGAATGAAGACCCACCATTAATGGCTTCAAGGCCACATGGTTCTCTTCATTTACTCAAAGTTGAGTTTATGGATGCACTATGTAATGGATGCTAGCTCAAAAATGGAGGAAGGAAAGCTTTAGATCAAATGTCTAATTAGCTTAAAGCTAATACAAATGAGATCCAAGCTTTCTTAGGCTTGTTTTGGTTTTGTGTTATGTAAAGTTGTAAGGTTGAATGGGTAGGCTTAGCCTTGTATTTATAGTTTTTGGTTTGGAAGAGTTTGGAATTTGGATGCATGTGGGACTAAAGGTAAGCCAAAAACTAACTTTTAGATTAGATTAGGATAAACATGCTTTAGGATTAGTTAATCTAGGTTTAGGCTAGTTAAGTGTGATTAGTGAGTGATTAGAGACTCATTGAGATTTGGGAGGAGTCTGATTAACCATTTGTGACTGATAGATAGCCTAGGAAGCCAATAGAAGTGATCTAGAGAGAACTCGGGATGTTATGAATGGTCGAAAGGAGGAATGTCTAGCTAATAAGAGAGATATTAGCCCAATTAGATTATTATAGGAGGAATATGACCGAAAGAGTGTTGTGAATGAGCATCTGAGAATGGAGTGAAGAATGGGGAATTAATGAAGTGTCGTTAATCAGTTGAATTGGAGGAAATGTTAAGTGTAAGCATATTTTAGGTGTCTAGCCTCAGTAAACAAGCATGAACTGTGGAACTAGAGCGTGTTATAAGGTAATGAGCATAGCATGTAAGATAATATGCAAGAAATATGTGTCGTGAGTTATAAAGTGCATATGTTGTGTAATAGAAGCTTTGAGAAAGTGGTGTGATGAATTTTTGATGTGTGAAGTGTGTATTGTGTGAGGCTCATGTGTATAGTAGGTCCTCAATAGTCAAGTGTGAACCAAAATATGAGAGTGTGTCATAAGGTAATGATGATAAAAATGTATCAAGTTGTGTAATATTTCTCAAAGATGTGAAATATGAAGCACAGATCGTAACTGTAGAAAATGATAGCCACTTGGTGATGCTAGAAGGGGGGAAGAGTAAACATGATGCCCCCTAAATATGTAAGTGATGTAGAACTACGTGATGATATAATAAAGGCATTAAAATAAATAGATACCTAATACTAATTATGTAACAACAATAAATATGTGTAATAAAGTACAAATATTGACCCAAGAAAAATTAAGCTAAAAAGTATAAAACCCTAGTTATAAATGAAGGGATAAAATACTTAGCTGATTTGTAATTAATTTTGGACTGTGCCAAAGTGATAAAATGATGAATAGAGAGGGAGAATTTTTGCATAGAAGCTCATAAAATTATGCGACCACAAGATCTATTTGGACCGGGGCGCCTAGACTGGGTCATGGGCACTTTGCGGGTGTTGCATACCTACTCTGGGTGCCTATGACTACTCAGAACCTCAACAATCCAAATTTGGATGGTCACGAGATGTTCACTGCCCTTTGTTACCTGTCGTTAGCATGTCACACCAAGTTTGTAGATGTCACCTATAACCTGTAATAAAGAAATGACCTATAAAACCTCAAAAACACACCAAATCATAAAAAAGAAAATAATTCAAATGAGGTGTTAGACATTCCTTTGCTATCAAATAAGTGAACTTATGACCGAGTGTTACACTACATCTTAGAACCAATGTATTTCTAAGTGTGTGTGTGTGTGTGTGTGTGTGTGTCAAAATCGTGCCTAATGTGGCTCTTACGGGTGTCGTGCTTGAAAGTGAAAAAGTAACTAGATGTAAAATATGTAAATAGATGTGTGCATGAAAGAATGAACTTCCCCTCCTATGAAGTGTATGCAAAAATGGTAGTCCCTTGTCCCTTGTGTGGACCTCAATGGATGCTTGAATGCTCTTAAAATGCTCTTGATATGCAACCTTAGGTGATGATAGATAATGATTAGTGCTTAGGCCTTTATTATGGTCACATAACTTTATATTTATATGATTCCCTTACTTTAATTTCTTAATCAACCCCCAAAAGGCCAACTACCAAAAATATAAAGATGCCCAAATGGCTAGAAAGGACCCAAAAGATGTGAATATAGTACAAAGAAGTCGGGGGCGCCCAGAGGGGATGAAGGGACCTGGCGTTGACATCTTGGCTGTGTGTTGGTGTCCATAATGAGAAATGTCAAAGTATTAGAATACAGACTGGGAAAGGAGTGTAAGACCAAGAGAGACAACATAAAGAGAGAAAATATGGCCAAAGACAAAGATCAATTACTACTTTTCTTGCTTAGGAATCATATAAATAGTAATATGTGATTAGGACTAGATAGATACCCAAAGTGTGTGATTTAGTGTCTACAATGTATCAGAAGCATCTGTTGACAATTTTTACACCTGTGCAAAAATGGGCAACTCGAAACTTGATCGTTACGATGAAATAAATTGGTGAAGTATACCTAAGCTAAAGGAGTTTTGATATTATTGGTTACTATTGAATTAGCTAACGATTAAATGAAATCTATAGCTATGTGTGCTGTTACAAAATGTAACAGATCACATATTCTGCAATTTCATGATATCTTTAGCAAAAGAACACAAGGGCCCCAAAGGACAACTATGTTGTCATTGATGAAGACACCGAATTAAAAAATAGGTGAAATGTTGAGTTTTTGGGACAACAAATATAAGTGCAAATTGTGGAAATCAGAGTTCATTGTTGAATGTTACATGTTCTCATTAATGTTCTTTCCTTCATGATTAAGACATTCAATTATATGATTGAGTTGTTTGGTTCATCATACAACCCATACAGAAAGCTGAAATGCAGAAAGAAATATATAACTCATTTATAGAATTCAATTTTTTATTCATAAGGAAATTTCAAATGTTCCCACACAAGCCGTCGCATGTAACTAGAAAATTAAAGTACAGCGACTGAAATAAGAGGTACACATGCATGAAAAAGAAAGTAAGGAGTACGAGTGAACCCATAATTGCCTTGGGGGTTTTCTTCGTTGTTTGAAGTATATCCATTCCAACTTTTGTTCCTTCTTCATCTTCATTGTAGAAGTCACTCTACCTGAAAAGAAGAAATGATGAAATGTCAGTTACGAGCTCAGAGATCGATTCATATTCCTTAATGTCCTAGTTCATGCATATGAATCTCTTCCAATTAGGAGATATAATTTACTTGATAGATTAGACTGGTATACATGCTCTACTCACTCAGAAAGAAGAAAGAGAAAAAGAGAATAAGAAACATGAACACAAGAGAGGCCAAAAAGCCTAAGTATTTTCTAACTATTTTCTTAAGTGTCCAGGTACATGTTGCAACCCAGAAGAAAATAGACAAGTCATAAGTACATGATGGAAAGAAGGATTAATGTAACTCAAACTCAATATTTTCTACAAATGGAAGAAGTTATAGTACAGAAGAGGGACTGACAAATAGAAGTACATGTTTCAGTTTACAAATAAAAAGGAAGAATCATATTTCAAGAAGTTGAAGTTAGATGGAAAGAAAGGGTTACAACTGAAAATAATGAAAAGAAGGTTCTGGGAAAATTTTGACAGGGCTTCCCCATGTAAAATGGACATTTACGGCATTCTCATCATGTTGTTTTATCTACTACATGATTTAGAAGAGCAGAAAAGCATGCCATGATCAAGATAAACAGTTATAATGTTTCAATTTCAAACTACCAAATCAGCTTCCACAGAAAGTGTTATATTCTATATTCTGAATTAGAAAATACAAATACTATAGTTGCAAATGGAAGGAAGAAAGAATTCTGGAAAAAAAATTCCAGGGCTTGGCCATGAAAAATCAACATTTTTATATTTTCCAGCATGCCAAAAATATTACTATTAAAGAAATAAAGCATCTAAGTAAATGAAACAAGTTACAGAGATCTTAACAAAGCATCTGAATCAAGGCTTATGCCTAAAATAGTATAAAAAATAGATGAAGAACTGGTTGTAATTTCAGGAGAACCACTTGAAGGGTACAAAGGAATCTTAAGTAAAAAATATCTTAAATACATTTCTATCTCAGTTGACATTTTCAGCTCAATAGTCAATCACATTAAGCATCAACTTCAGAATTAAAGAGTGCAAATGCAACTATAGGTTACAAGGGATCAATTCAAAAGGTAAAGAAGGGAGTTTCAGTTAAATGTAGAAAGCATAGCTATTATTTCCACAATATTCTCAACAAATGCAAAGGGAATAATTGTTTCCATTAAGGGAAAAGAAACCAATACAGAGAGGAGGTAGAGGTAAATACTCAGATGAGAAGAAACTACTTTATGGCCAATACAGGAAAATTAAGTAGATACAAATCCATCTACAGTGAAATAAGAATACCCAAATCAAAAAATCCTCCGAGGATATCATATTTTGGGTTAAAAAAAAAAGCATTCAATCAAGATACGAGCAAAGCAAAGTTTCAGATCTCATAAAAGCTCGGGCAGAGGTCAATAACAGACTCGCTAACATGAAAGGATAAGTCTCAAGCTCAAATACAGACACCCAGAACTCAAAATACATAGACCTAAAGAAATTACGACCCTCTACGGAGATTGTAGAGCTTACAAGCTCAGAAAACCCATCACAATGTCAACATTGATCGATGAAACGTAGAAACCATTATAATCCTCAAAAATAGATTGCAAAATAAAAAAGAATGAAGGAGTTCTAATACCCACATTAATAAATATTCAGATGTAGAGAGTTTTAATAAAATAGGGATACCCATTTAGTATTCAAAACACAAACTCAAACATAAGAGCTTTGAATCAAAAATGCATACACATCCGAGTTAAAGAAATATTCAAGTATTTTAGAAAATATCATTCCCATTGAGATTTGTTTCAAGTTACAGTACAGAGGAAAAGGGTACATATCCTAGATTTTATCGAAAAACATTAATGGGTATCAAGAATTAGATTATGAAACAAGAACTCACCAATTAAATTAGATCTGAGCAAACCCTCAAAGGATGATGAAGTCTAGGGCTAAAGAGGAGCAAACCTAGAACGCGTTTCAACTCAAAAACTCCAAAGGGAACCAAGAGATAACACAGAGAATGCAAAGGAGTTGAGTATCAAAATCCCAAATTCAAAAATGTTAAAACAAAGCAAGAGTAATACTTAAGGGGGTCAAATATGTACCATTCCCTCATCGAACCGTAATGCACATAACACTTTATTAAGCTCGATGTTCACAATAATGGCGGTCGTTTCAAAAGGAAACTTCACTCGAAGACTCAAAGTAACACAATTTTGAGCTCGACAGTAATTAACCACAAAATGCAAATGAAATAAATATTCACAATACCAATCTACAAAAAGGGTCAAGTTCAAAAGATTTTCAACAGTGACCTGGAAAATTTTGCTAGGGCTTTACTGCTCTCTGTGAACAAAAGAATGACCCAATGATAGAGCTCAGGAGTTTTTTAACCCGCTTGACTAACTCTGGTACACCCTAACTCAATCAGGAGTTAGAAACCAATGCTCAGGGATCAAGCCATGCAAAGATCAAAGGCCTAAAATGATCCTCAAAATTTGAAGCAAACCACCATGATCAGGATGCCACCGGCCATATTAATTGTGAATTTTAAAACCCTAATCATAGGTTCGAGATTGACGGAAGAAGATGAATTGGACAGAAATCAACAGCCTAAGATCATCATCGATTTTCAAAGAAAGCGCAAGCCAGGTTAAAATACCACCGACAAAGCATGTGGAGGGGTAATTCATCATTGAAAGGGGCCAACCCCAATAATTCAATAATTATTTTCCATGATCTTCTAAGGTCTGAAAACATTATCTTTTTTAGATAATTGTCTCAAAGAAAAGGCCGACAACATTATGTTTCACAATGATGATCCCAAAAGGGGTCGAGACCATGACATGTTGTATCAAAAGTGAACCTTACCTTTTACATCATAAGATGGTGGCATAAAGTTGTATGCTAATGACTAAGCCATAAGGAGCAAATGGTAGGTAAGAGAATTGTAGCCCAAATATATTTTACCTTAACATTTGTAAAATATACCTCGTACCCTTAAATAGTCAACTACAAAGGTGGTCCCCACTAGTGGTTGGTTGGGAAAATGACTCAGAATGCAATTATCCATGTGATCACAAGGTGACAAAAGGGATCATGTTACTATACTAGAAGACAAGGAAGGTCAACATCAAAACCTGAGCTTGGAGGTGGTCCCCATCAAGTGGATGTTGAATGAATTATTTTGGAAGTATTGCAAATATTGTATTTTGATTTTTCTCAACACACATGAGTATTTTTGCATGCCTTCACAAGAGGACATATCAACAAGAGGACAAAGACTACATGCATTGGAGAATACTTGCTCATCAAGCAAGATTATTATTAGCAAATTATTCACCCTTGTTTTCTTAAAAATAGAACGGTCAACTTTAGTTTGACTGTATTGTAATCAAGGCTATTAATGCCTATTTGTAATTGCATGTTCTATTTTTATTCCTTTATCTATTATTAAATAAAGGATAAAAATAAGATGCATGGGTGAGTACAATCCTTAGACTATTGTTAGGAATAGGGTGAAATTTATTTTGCTATATATTGTGTGCTTTGGCAAAGTATAAAGGAGGAATTTTTGGATATAGGAGTACAGAAGCAATTTTTGCTAGTTTTACCTTCTAAGTGTGAAGTATTTTCTACCTTCCCAATCATTTGTAGTCTTATGTATGTTTCTATTAGTCTTGTGAATGAAAATTCCCAGATTAATCATCTTACCCCTGTTGCAAAATTCAGTAATTCTTACATGATATTAATGTGCATGTTTAGCTTAGCAGTATTGTTGTGATAATCTCCCTCAATACCTCAAAGTTTTTTGCCCTTAACATTCTATAGAAAAATTGTTGGTTCGTGCATCAAGAATACTTTCACATATCAATTGTGCATATACTCAGTTAAAGCCCTCATACAAATTTGGTGTATCACATTGGTTTTAATTATTTTACAGTTATATTTTCCCCTTAAACCACAGAGATCAATTTAGGATACATCAACAAGGAACCGGCCTTGATACCAGAGACTTTCCTCAAAATAGGTATACCCATAGACCTAAGGTGTTTCCATTGTATCTACAAAAGAGAGAGATCAAATTTTGCAAGCTTAGAAACTTGCAACCATCTCTCTACAGGGTGCACTTTTGATAGATAACAACATCTACATGAACACAAAAAGGATTGTTCCAAGAAGGAAAATGTAGGATAGGACTGGTGGTCAGCTTATCCTTCAAGGTCTCAAATGTTTTTTATTGCGCGCTTTGGGAATTCAATAACTCTTCAAGGGGCACAAAAATCTTGGCATAATTGTAGCTTTATTTTCCCACTCAACAACCCTAGACGTGTTGGCACATCACTCAGGTAGATTTGAGAACTCGCCTGAAGAATGCAAAGGTACTAGGTCCCTCTTTATTACTATCTTACCAGGGTGCTAGCATGCATGTTCATAATAACCATACTCAAGTGCATATTCCATTCTAATAATTAGATCCATTAGCTCAATTTGGAAACACACATAATAAATAAAACACACAAATCACATAAATATTAATACTAGATTCACCATATAATAACCATGAATAGAGATATCAATAATCAATATCCATCCATAATAATACATTATATTAATTCATCACAAACCACAGAAGTTGATTACATGCATAGTAGTGTCATAAATCATGCATGCTCATAAACCAGCTCCATAACTTTGTTACATACATTCATACCATGATGAACTCTAATCCATGAAAATAAATACATATATAGGCGTGGGGAATTTCCCTTCACCACCCATGCACTCTTGAAATAGCATGTATGCTCAAAATAGCCATGCATGCATACAAGGATAAATAAAGAACCGTGCAAGCTTCACGTAATAATAGATTATCTATTATTAACTCCAAAACTAATCGTATTATTAGCTCAAAATATGCACGACTCATGATCCTCCAAATTTTCAAAATAGCCTTTGTTTATCCTCGAAGTAGTCTTGTCTGTATCCAAAGCATGCTCCGCACTCCATTCTATTTTTTAGCCTTACATGCAAAAATGGCTAATTTCCAAACTCTTTTTCTCCTGGGCACACCCTTATTTCACTAAACTTTTACACGCGTGCCAATTTTGACTGGATGAAAAATGACCAAAATGACCAAAGTATTTCATCCAGTCAAAATTACTACACTCCAAGGTCATTTTGGCCCCCAAAAATAGGTACTCATACCTTATGTCTCCAAATAATAAAGAAGAAAATATCAAAGGATAAATGAAATAATGTAGAAATACTTCAATAATCCGTCCACTATTCTTTTACAAGAAACAAAATTTCAGGGTACTCATTTTTGATATTTGCTTCTAGTTCATTCTAGTCACTGAGTCCCTTATTTTCCTTATTAAGAATATCACCAAGTACAACATCCATTTCATCTAAATTTATATCTTTTCCCTTGTTCTTCAGCACTCTGAGAACATTCTCCAAACTTGAAGTCATATTGTCCATCACGCCCATTCTCCATGTAATCAGTTTCCCAAGTTCTTTTAATTTTTCCTTGTGAGGATTCTGGGTTGTTGTGAGTGCACCACGCTTCTCTGCTAGCAATGTCAGCCTCTCCTCACATCCTAGAGTATCATTCTTCTTTGCAAAAAGGACCCAATTCTATTCAACCAATGTCCTTTTTTTAATGATTGGCTCTAGATCTGCACATATATTCTGTGCCAAGTCTACTTTATTCAATTCTTCCTTAATTTCTTGTAGTAGGGCATCATATTAAACTATCTTTCACGTGACATGATTATTTATCCTCTCCTTCTCTACTACATATTATTTCTCCCTATAGGAAGCCATCTCCATGGTCATCTCGTTAGTCTTTACATGTACCGCTAACTACTTCTTAATCAATAGGTGGACAAAATCTTGTAAGAAGTGCAAGGATGACTAATATGTCTGCTCAGTCTGATCATCAATGTTTGGATGAGTGTCTATAATATCCTTCCCCAGTTATGTCGTAAAATACAAAATCTCCTTTTGCTTCTCCCTATCATATTTGCGCACCTAAGTCAACTAATCGACTTGTTCCTTTATATTCTTGTTATGTTCCAATAACATCATGAGTGGGGCTGATTTATCTATGTTCATGTGCGCCACTTCAGCAGTCATTTTATTTAAGGCATTACTTTTCTATTCATCTGTAATTATGTTGGCCTAATTTTCTAGTGCATGGCTTGAGATTTATTTTTCATCTTCCTCTTTATTCACACATCTTCCTTCACATCGAACTCAGGCTCATCTATGTGATTCTACATGCTCCATGATAATTACTTCCATGTGTGCATGTTTTTTGCTTCTGGATCCATTAACTCCCACCCATATAAATTCTTAAGCTCTAGAGTACTCTGAAACCTGACATGAATTATTTTAGAGGGTTTGTCAATATACCCAAGTGTAGGTGTCTTATACATCTCTTCATCCTTATTCCTATATGAATGGAGACCCTTCAAAATGCATACTTGAGTATCAAGTTTTGGGCCTTCTCCTAACGCAACCGCATTTTCACCAGTAAGCTCGCTGGATGGTTTGTCCATATATTTTTCTTGCTCTTCTCCTGTGGCACAACCTATCTCTTTTCTCTCTTCTTGAGCCTCTGTTTCATGTTGCATCTCTTTGTACTTACTCGGATACACATATTTCTTCCAGAGCATATGATAATCATAGTCCTTGTCTGCATCAAATATTAATCTGTGTGCATTTGAAAATTTATTTACTGAAGTCTTGGAAATAGTGCATGGTGAAGGCATAAGGAAGCTTACACCAAGGGCTCCACTTCCCATCCTTCATACCAAATCTGTCGATGAAAAAATGCTAGAATACTACAAACTGGGCATGCTTATCCAACACAATAGGTAGGTCCTTTAGAATTATCCACTTGTGCTCAAAATCCTCACGCATGAGCCTATACCATAATTACATCCTATGTTTATAAGGGTTACTCATCAATCCGTCACAAGTATATTTATCAAATCTAATTACAAGTGACATTTTCTCCTTAGGAAACTGCCAAATTTTGTCCTTCGGCTCATCAGGCACCCCAATCTCCACAAACACAAAAGATAGCAAAATAACAAAAAAAATTATCTTATCTCCATGGTATGCTTATTCAATGATAGTTTCAATGATGAAATAATATTAATTATACATCACTCCCTCAGAATTATTCTTAGCAATATAGAGCCACTTCTTATTTACCTAGTTCCAGCACTCTTGGTTATTCAACTTGGTGAGGAGGTGTGCAATAGCCCGAATCACAGGGTGATCTTCTAACTTGTCAATATCCGTAGTGTGCATTCCCTTCACATATGCTAAAGTAGCAGAATTTTCTTCTATGTCCTCATCATCATTGAGGTCAGTGTCCGAGCTTCTCAAACCTGCCAAACTTCCAATCAAGGGCGCAGTGAGTTGGATCCACTACCTAGTGAAATAAAAAAAATCCTTGTGGACTCGGGACATCAACCAATGATATAATTTTTTTGTTTTGCTAAAATATGGAAACTCATATAGTTGCAAGACTCCAACATTCTTTAACAACTTTTAACCTGCGTCTTCACAAATGGCCATATCATTTTGTCTACAAATAATTATTTTACTAGGGCCTTGTTAAAATTTTCCTTGTTATTTTTATCGTGGTGATCATAGTCACTCACTTTTCTTTTTCTGACATGTGACTCCCAATCTAATCTCATTATGACGCCTTTAGGATACTAAATTTTAAAAAACCAAGTCTTAGGCATGTCCTCTACTTCTATCTCGACTTCCTTTTGTTTTTTTTTTCCATGTAGTTTCTCTACGTGCTCTCTTAGGTGCCATTGCAATGATAAAAATGTCTTTTTGCACTTGTTCGATCATTAAAACTTAAAATCCATGTGCCCTAGCTGTAATTTTGTGTCCTCAAACCCTAGCTACATAAATCTACTTCCCACATGCCTTTCCCTTTCTCAAACACCCTTATGATGGAGCTCCTTCAAGGGTCGTGCAAAGATAACACTTGTTTGATGCTTGTAAATGCTTTTTCACACAATTTCACACACAACTCACTCTTCAATTCATTCTCTAAAACTAGAGTACTTCAGCATACAAGGTGAAAATGACATCGCAAGCCTTCCTTATAGAAATTTTTCCACTTTTCCCACATTTATTTCTCCTCATCTACCACTGTACTTAGCATTAATCATGACTTTTTAATTTTTTCACACTTTTTGTTGATTTTTTAGTGCCTCAGTCGTAACCTTATGGCGTACCGACTACTTCTCAGCCATATATCTCCTTACATGTGCTCCTATGTGCTGAAGTACCCATCCACTGTAGCTCATACCAAGTAGTTTCCAATGCTACTACCTACCTCACATTACACTATGTGACCATCCTTCTTCACGTGTTCTTCAATCTGAGAAAAGTTTCTTCCTTCAATCTGAGCACCTTAATACCTTTCTTCTATGTGCACCCTTTTCATTTATAACTAATGTGTACTTATATCTACTCCACCCCACACTAAAATTATGTGCATTCCTCTATGCATGAATCCACTAGATAGTAATCAGCTACTAATGCACAAGCACACTCATTATAACACAACATTGAACTAAATTGACAAAGCATAACAACAATGGAAATAAACACACTAAAGGAAATACAAATAAAGAAAAGAGCATTAAAGGGAAATCTAAGCTAAGTGGTAATATTTCCTTATTAGAAACACCAAAATGACTTATTTATAGTAGGGCTTCAATCTATTCCCATTGAAGTAATTGGGCAATAAAGTGTCATCAAATGCCTGTAACTAGAAATCACCTGATTCCAATATTTTTGTTACTACAAAGGGTCCTAACCAATGAACTTTTAAATTCCTAGAGTTGCGCACAAACTTTAAATCATACAAAAGAACCATCTTTCCAACCTCAAATTCCTTATTTCAAATATCCCTATCATGTAATGACTTCTGTCTTTATTTTTTGTGCTCTAGCTCCACCAGGCAATAGTGCACCGCTCATCCAATTATATCAGTTTTTCTATGTTCTCTTTCATATATTTTTCATCATCCAATCCTCCTGCGCGTGTAATACGTAGGGATGGAAACATGAATTCCACAAGCAATACAACCTCCATGTCAAACACCAACTAAAAGGGTATGGCTTTATTCAATCTTTTATAAGTGGTCATGTATGCCCAAAGTACAACATATACCTTATCATCCCAGTATTTCCATCCAACATCACAAATTTTTATCAGTTTTTGTTCCAGAATCTTGTTAAAAGCCTCAAAAATTCCATTGGCCTGTGAGTGATAGGGTATTTCCTTATGGTGTGCCACCATAAACCCTGCCAATAAAATTATGATGGTCTCATTAAGAAAATGAGTACCCCTATCACTTTTCAAGATTAATGGACATCCATACCTGTTGATAATGTTTTCCCATAGAAATATTGTTGTTTTAGATGTCATAAAATTCTTTATAGATGCTGCTTCTGCCCACCTTGTCAGATAGTTTGTACAAGTTATAATGTAATGCACACCAGTCCTACGCGCAGGTGGGGAAATAAGACCTACAAATTCAATCACCCATTTCTCAAAAGGTTCAACACTTGCAATAGGCCTCAAAATCATTTCATCTCTGGTATCAGGCTTCCCAAGGCACTAAAAATGATCAAATGCCTTAACATATTCTTTAATATCCTTCTATAAGGTTTCCCACCAAAGGCTAACCATCAGAATCTTGTGCGCAGTGACATCTCCCGCATAATTACCTCTTGTAATTCCACCATGAGATTCTTCCATAATCCCCTCACACTCATACTCTAGTACACACCAACGCAAAAATTAATTATGGCCTAGCTTGTATAAATCTCCACCTATCAACTGGTAAGGTGTTGCTCGTATTGCAAGTTGTTTCTTCTCTAATGTCTTCATTCCCTCATACGTTTGTCCAGTGCACAAATATAATGCAATATCTTCCAATTATGTGGGTGCGTAAATTAATCTAAAGAGTTGTGCATCTCACATGGTATCCTCAATGTTCTGCACGTCCTCGCCAGAATTGATTCTCAACAAATGATCAGGCCCTGAGTTTCTTTTTCCTGGTGTCACAATTGCTATAAAATAAAACTCTTGAAATAGTAGTATCCACCTGTAAATGTTCCCTTATAAAATAGGCTTGTTGACAAAATACTTAAGTTCCATATGATCAGTGAAGAAGATAAATGGTGTAGACAATATGTATTGTCTGAACTTGTGAAAAATGCAAATCATTGAAAAATCTTTGCGCTTAATTGTTATATAATTATGTTAAACTAGTGTCAACGTTTTTCTTGCAAAATATATAGGGTGGTCTATAATTCCTTTTCCTGGTTTTGTTAACATGGCGCCAATCACTATCCCAGAATCATCCACATGAACATGGAAGGGTTTTTTCCCATGAAGGAAAGTGAAAAATAGGTGCATTGGTCAGCCTTTCCTTCAGTGTTTCAAACTCATGTTGTTGCGCCTCGCCCCAGTAGAATTTTCCATTAGCTTTCAGTAGTTCTTCCATGGGCACAAAAATCTTTGCATATCCCTTAATGAATTTCCTGTAATACCCTATATGTCCAAGGAATTCCATGCACTTCACTTTGATTTTTAGGTTCTTTTAATACCAAGATCACAACAAACTTGGTTGGATCTACCAACAAATCTTCTTTACAAATAATATGCCCAAGAAAAGTGCCAAAATGTGTTGCAAAGATATATTTCTTAACATTCAGATATTTGTTCAACTGCATGCACGTCTCTAACATAAGCCTCAAATTTTCATCATGCTCCTTAACCAAACCATACATTGTCTAATAATCAAGATATACCTGTAACAATTTATGAATAAAGTCCTAAAAATCCTGCAAAACAATGAACGAGAGCGCTGATGGCACATTCTTTAGTCCAAAGGGCATAACTGTGTATGAAAAACTTCCCCATTCAATGGTGAAAATTATCTTTTACCGATCTTCCTTCGCTATGCATACTTAATGATAACCTAAAGATCCATCTATAAAAAATAGATCTCATGCCCGGAAACACCTTCAAGGATATCCTTTGTAAATAGGGTAGGAAAAGGATCAATGACACATGAAGCATTTAATTCTCTATAATTCAAACAGATTTTTATCCTCTCATCCTTTTTAATAATGATGACCATGGGAATCACCCACTTAGATTCTTCAATGGGCTCAATGATGGCAGATTTCAACATCTTATTTATTTCTTCTTTCACCTTGACACATAGATTAGGATTCATCTTGTAAGGTCTCTTCCTAACTGGGCATGCATCTTATTTTAATTTGATCTTCATTTCGTCCAAAGAGTGATGCACTCCTTCTAACTCGTGATAGCTGCACAAAAATCAGTCTTGAAAATTACACAGGAGATCAATAATATTAGCCACTTCCTGCTTAGACCAATAATAACCAATAATGGTCTCTTTAGGCTCTGCATCGGTTCCAATATTAACCTTCTTTGTTTTTATAGTCTCATGATATGTGTGCACCTTTTCATCTGCTATGTCTATCACCTTGTGTGTACCTTTAGTGTGGTTAATATCCAAATTATTATCCTCCTCATCATCATCATCATTTACTATACACACCAGTTTACCCCTTTCCTTTTCTTCCCAGGCATGGACCATTTCTTCTTCTTTAGTCTCTTCAAGGTCAAGGCTTGCTTATAAATCCCTCTCTCCAAACATATCTAACAAAAGTTCCCCAGTATTCGTGTTATCTCCTAAAGTAAGGTGCTTCATAATCTATAGTGCTTTAGTGAACAAAGGTTTATTAGAAAATTAATCAAAAGTATGGATCATACCTGAGGTCATCTCTTGTCAATTAAATGTCTCCCATGTCAATTCTATAGGGGCATACCATGTGCACACAGCCGGTTAGAGTGACGTAGAACTTATGTATGTAGAGTGATGGTGGTAGTCTTTCACATTCCAAGACGTGGTGTGAAATAGGGGACTTCCCATGGAATTCGAATATCTTTGAAGGTACATTTCTCCTTAGAAACCTATTAGAAAAGGTGATTCTCACCTCTTGCCATTCCAATAGGTTGTCTTTATGTGTAGTCCACCAATGCATTGTTGTCTTGTGCAGGGTATTAACCAACATATTTCTTCTATCACCCTCATCCTTCCACTGGGATTCCATGGTGTGAAGAAATACATTAGGGTTCCCTTCACCAGTGTACCAAGGTACCTGGTTATGACTCAAGCGTCGAATGATGCAAAACCTGATCATGAGAGTAACATTATTCTTGATCTCTTGCCCAACTACTTCATATGTTCCATGTGCCCAATTTCTACAAGCAATACTTGTAGTATCACTAACTGAATGAGCATCATACCACTGTATCACTACTTCTTTAGATAGCTCAACCACCTCAAGGTCTTTGATTATACATGTGTATATCTTGTTCAATTATTCTTCACTCAAAGGATCAACATAAGGGGAATCCTTTACATCTATAAATGGTATAATAACGCACTCTTCTTTATTCTCAAAGCTAATGTACCCTTTGTTGAAGTGTAAATTTGCATCATTCACATAACACCATGAGTTGCCAAGTAATGTCGAGAAACTATCTACTTGAACAAGCTCCAATATTTAGAAGTCCCCAGTAAACTTGGCTCCGTGAATCATAATAGTCGCATTTTTTAATATCCCAATAGGATTATCCCTAGTTCTATTTTACATATACAACACTTTCAAAGAAGGTTATAATGGTGGTTTCCCCATCTGATTCCAAGCATCCAATGTGAGCACATTAACTTATGCACTTGTATCTATTAGAATTTTTCTCGTAATCCATCCATCAACAACCACATTAAATGTAATCTCTTTATGTAAAGAAAAGTTAATAGTTCAATTAGAAGAATAGAGTTAAAATTTATCCACTCTCACAACTTTTATAGATTTCATAAAATGATTATGTTCAATTTTTCTTGGGTATATTCCCATTCTCATATAAATATCATAAAAGACAAACATGGACAAATTTAAATATGTTTCAGAATATTTAGAGGTATTAAAATGATTAAGTTCAATATTGCTTGTAGTTGAATGTTTACAATGGGCATTTGACCATTCTCAGACAAACATTGTATTGAATTGGTAGATGCCCATTCTCATAAAATAGGTATCACAACATAATAGAGATAAAATTCACTTTGTTTTGAAATGGGAAGTTGTGAATTCTCACAGCCTTTATACTTATATTGAATGGGCAGATGTCCATACTTAGAGAGAATTAAATTTGTTTTAGAATGGGAAGTAGAGCAAGAATATATTTTTCACATTATGTAGTTTTCCTTTGGCAGTTAATACCTCTACACATTGGTAACCCTTGCAAAAAGTTCATAACGTGAATTATATATTCTTTCTCTACATCTCATTCTCACAACCTATTCTAAAAAAGAATAAAATTTTATAGATATGTATGTATATATATATATGTATGTATGTATGTATGTATGTATGTATGTATGTATGTATGTATGTATGTATGTATGTGTGTGTGTGTACACACACACACACACATATACATACATACATACATACATATATATAGTATGATGATAAATACATAAATATGGATCCCTTTTGAGGGTATGTAGTGCAACACTTGGCTCTGCCAGTGATAGTCCACCTAGTATAATGGAATTATAACTAATTACAAGACAAAAATTGTTTGTTTGTACTAATGGGAAATTGCTTGTACAAATTCACTTCCCATTCTCACAACCCATTCTAAAATAAAATAAAATTACATATAAACATTTGATCCCTCTCGAGGGTATGTAGTGCAGAACTTGGCTCTACTAGGGATAGTCCATCTAGTCTAATACAATTATAGATATCTACAAGATAAAAACTGTTTGTTTGTATGATATTTGGCTTGTGCATATTAAAAACATTCTAAGTTACGAAAGCATTATAAAACAACATAATATTTATTTGTTTGCGAATGGACTTGTTCCCATTATAAACAAGATAAGGCTAACATGAGGATTCACAACTTCTCATTGTAAAACAAAGTTATGCATATTAAAGACATTGAAATTATACCTTTTTTTAGAATGGGCAATTGTCTAGCTTGAAAGGGAAAAAAAACTAGATGATATTTTGAATTATGGGTAGAGTTAGAAAAAATCGTTCATGTGAGCATATTGGTGTTTATAATCAAACAAATAGATCTCTTGCAATAACATCGTGGTGAAGCTTACGACTCCAAAAAATCCACTGCCTTTGAAAACATTAATTGCCGATAAAATTTCCAGTGTTGTGTGGATAAGCTCACTCTACTAAAAAAAATTAACCACTCCCTTTATAGAGGTTTTAAAATGATTAAGTTCAACATTATAGGTATTAAATGGGCATATGTACATTCTCATATAACAATCATAGATTCTTCCTCAATGATTCCTGTAGAAGAATATGCATTTGCACATTCAATACAAGATTGAACATAATCATTTGAATACCTTTATAAAGTATATTAGAAATTATGGGTGAACTACATAAGGCTTGATCCCTCTCATTGAGGGTATGTAGTGAAACACTCGGCTCCGTCAAGGATAGTATAGCCAATAGAAGACAATTATGAATAATTAAAGAGAATTACTAGTCCAACTAATATAAGAAAATTATGAATGATTAAAAATAATTTCATAAGGTGAAAATTGTAAGTTTTGAAGAGTGGATACCTAGATAAAAGTATTTATTGGCCAATTAAAAGGTATTATTTGAATTCTTGGATCATTCTAACCTTGGTGATAGATTGCAAGTGATTTAAGATTTTCATCAGACAACCAAATTATGTAACATCTCTCTCATATAAATAAACAAATTTATATAACATCTATTCTTCTTCTATGATTCCTAAATGAGAATAGGTATCTTCCTGGTGAATACAACATTGATTAGGTATTACACTATATCCACCTAGTGAATATACTATTGAACATGTATTACAATGATTAAGTTAAAATGGACAACAGTCCATTGTTTATAATTTTTACTTTACATTCTAAGTATTTATGTTCATTGGCAACAATTGTTGAGCCCTTACAAATGATTATGAGTGGATAACAAATCGCAATCCATGAGGTCAATCCATTATAGGAAGATACTATTCCCTATAATAGCACGATGTCAACTAGCCAACAGGAAGTTGACCAATAAAACACGTAAAACATGCAACTAATGGTGATTAATACTGAAACTACATCAAACCCTTCACCCTCAATTATGACATTTGGCTCACGAATAGGTATCAGGTATTATTTAAAAATTACCATTTTTTTTCTTGTCAATATTAGTTACAATCAATTTGATAAATATATGCTAATTTCAATTTTTATGTGCAGATACAATGAGAGAAAATCTACAACCAACAAATATATGTAAATAAATGGGTTAAAATATTAGTCTTTTTTACTTGTCAATATTAGTTGGAATAAATTTTATAAATATATGCTAATTTCAATTTATATGTGCAGATACATTTGGAGAAAATCTACAAGCAACAAATATATGTAAAGAAATAGGTAAAAATAATTTTTGAAATATTATTATCGTATTTGAAATGCATACAAGTTAATAATGAAGTTTAATATTATTTTTTTGTAGTGCCTCTAAAAAAACATTTGCTTGTTCTTGAATGAGAAGGATTGTTAGTTCAAAATCATACTTCTAAACAGGAAAATACATTTCAATTGAACAATGAGTATATCCTACCATGAATGTCTAGTTCCCAATTTCTAAATTTTGTATGTAAAAACTTTCATCGAATAACATTCCGGTCTACATTGGATAGAGATGCCAATGTAGAACAAAAAACATGTTACACAAAGCTAAAGTGGATGTGCATACTTTTTTTTGGGGGTGTATGGAGCATTGCAAAAAAGAGGGAGACAAATTCATTAAAAATTTGGAAATAATTTGGAAAACACCAAAATTTCCATACAAATGTGAAACTACATTTGTAGTTAATGTAATCAACAAAGGAGGTTCCTAAAGCAAGACTGACAAATGTGTTGGTGTCTCAAAAGGTTTTTGACAAAGAATTTAAAAATAATAAGGGGCTTATGTCATCATTGTTTACAGAACTAGCCTTGTTAGGGGTTATAGATGATGTACGAAACATCTTAAAGGGGTGTTCTCTATTTCAAACAATAGTGGAACAAATCAATATATAAAATTGTGTTTATTAAATTTTTGTAGTTTTTTTTCCCATTTCCCATTTGATGTGATTATTATATACTCTTTAATAAGATGTTTTTTATTATTATTAGTAAATAGTTTTGGAGGGACTATACCCTATTACAAGGAAGGCTCACCAAACAGATATAACAATGAGTATACAATGACAATAGATCAAAATCTAAATGTAACATTGTTACCAAAGGTAACCAAAATCGAGTAATAACAAGAAGCAAAAAAAGGATGTAGCCCGCAACAAGACCACAAAAAATTAGCATCTACATTGCAAAAAGAAAGCACAATAACAACCTCAAAACCAAATTCCACTAGCCCAAGTCTGATTATTTTTTGGATGCTCTTTCAATTCTGGACTGAATCATCTGCAATGAGGTGAAAAGTGCCAGAGTGGTTGTGTGCGTTGAGTGTGAAGCATCCAGCTGTGAAATGGTCATATTCCTCTCTTTCTCATTCCCCCATATAGTTGTAGGGATCCCACTTAGCATAGCAATGCTCCGAACCTGTTGTTCCAAGACATCACTTATGGATTTCAAGATAGCCAAATTATGCTCATGTCTATCTTTTTCTCTCCCCAATCTAGTATCAAGAGAGCTCAACTTATTGTAAATATCATAGAACTATTCCTTATCAATGTCACTCTCTTCATCAAATTTTCTCTTCCCTTTTTGCTTTCCCAAATGCTGAAGGTCCTTCTTCATCTGTTTCAACTCAATCTCTAGGGCATCCAGTCTAATAGGCACTTGAGAATCTTCCCAATGCAGGGCTTGTTCAATACCAGCATTGCTTATATGAAGTAGGTTTTGGGCAACCTCCAAATCTTTGGAGCTTTTAAGAATCCTGCCAGTGGTAGGGGTGTCAGATTTCATGGGGTTCTTGGATTTAGACTTGGAAGGGGCGACATGAGTGGGAATGGGAACAGAGGAGGTGGTAATGAGCGGCTCACTAGGAGCAATTGGAAAGCTAGGGAACTTGGCAACACAGAGCTTGTGAAGTAAAAGGATAAGGCCATGATGTAAGGGAATAACTCGAGCATGCTTTTGAAAGTCAAGCACAGAGTGTTGAAGAGATTTAAGAAGGTAATGCAGGAAATAGATGGTGAGATCCCTTTTAAAGTGGTTTAAAAAAACAAGATGCTTAATGGGGACCGTTTTATAATGCCCTTCCAATGAAATGTATCTGACCATCATGTTAGTCACTTTTTCATATGACGTGGGGATGGAACTTACCTTTAAACCCGCAACAACAAAATCCATCTCTTCACCCTCAGCTATAAATTTCTTGGCCTAAGCGACCATGTCCACCCTCTTTTTGTAGAACCGAAAGCCCTCCAATTCTAGGCCAATAGCCTTGGCAATTAGCTCTTAATTGACAATAATACTGTGCCCACCATACTTAAGCCTCATGTCCTTCCACTCCGTAGCAAATTGGACCGAAATATTCAGGTCTTGCCCCTGAATTCATTTGATGAAATTAGAAATGTCTCCTTTGTAAGGATATTACTTGTATAAATCAGAACATATACAGCAGAATAACATGAGAGAACACCAAAATATAGATAAATGATGACAATATGCTCATATAATAGCTTTGCCACTTCGAGGGGGCAACCTCCAATACCACTTCGAGGGGGTAACCTCCAAACCATACAATAACACTCCAATACTCAATATGATGATTAACTACAACCTTCTAACCCCTATATATACCATTCTAACCTATGGCCAATACTGAGGCCGACCTCCTAAGCATAATAAATCATAAATGAATGATATAATAAGATAAGGGGATGTGTGCCACATGTCGGCATCTCCATCAACCCATATACATTATAATATCATATCCCAAGGTACATAGCATTGCCTCCCTCTTTGACATGTTTCATCCCCGAAACATAAGAAGAAGCCATATAATGAGTGTGCTTTAAATTATTGCACACTTGTCACCAAGCTTGATCATCCAACCACCATATGAAATCCTATCTGGTAGATTTCATACAATATCTGAACTAATATCCATATTCCGTTGCGCTACTCTGATTCCACTTCATGACCTTCTTAGTTTATCATCTGCTTGGTTGCCATGCATATCCAACAAAATTGTTCCATGCAAACCAATTAAGGATTCCATGTATAACCATAATAAAAATATGATAACCATAATCCAAGAATTCCATGCTTCATAATTGTTGCAGAGACATTGATCCCCTGTATAAATAAAGTGATTATTCATCAATTACCTGTATATCTATAGAATGGTTACAACGAAATATGATGTGCCCTGAGACATCTCCATGATTTTTTTCTCTCATGATGAACGTGGATTTCCATATGCTGCAGTTGTATATCCTCAACCTTATGAACCTATTTCTGAACTTTCTTTTCTTCTTCCAAAAATACATTTGATAAAATATTTTTCTCTTGAGTAGAGAATCATCAATTTAAACTTCATAAATCTTCATGTCCAATGGACCTCTTTTGATATTCATCCTTATTCCCTTCTTGATCCAAAAATTCTAAATTCATCCTCATGGTCTAAATTTGGCACTTTACCCTAATTGATTGGCCATTAAGCCTGATATCCACTGTAAAGTGACCTTCTTACTTTATACCAATCATCTTCATAAAAGATTTTTCAATTAGATATTAATTGTCCCCAATGCCTCTCTAACCAAGGATACCTTAAGAACAATATCCAAACCATCCATATATAAGGCAACAAAATCTGAATGTAAAACTATATTTGTCCATAGTAAGTTTTAAATCTTCAAAAACATGAATTTTCTTACCATTCACTTGAGCTTCATAAATGATATGATACTTGCTTGAATATGATAGATGTTGTGCCACATATCCTTGTCCATGAAGTTATACATTGCTGTTAGGGTTTATGGAAACAATTATCCAATTCCTTTGAATGCATCCATGAAACTGAAATATATCTTCCTTCTTTGGAGAAAAGCACTATCATGCAAAACTTTAAATTCAACTTGTCTAAAAGAATCATTCATCTTCACTTCTTCTATCTAATGCTATCCTGTGTAGCTGCATCGTCAACATCTTCTTCTTCTTCTACTTCTTCTTCTATTAAAACGCTGCTTCTTCTTCTTCTTCTTCTTCTTTCTCGTTGATTCTTCAATTATTCTTTTGTTGCCCATCTATCCATAAAAACTTGTTCCAGTTCCTCCCAAGACCAATCCTTCCTGTCATTTTTAAATCTCAGAAAACCAAATCCATGTGTCGGACCACCAAGATCCAATGTGAAAACCAAATATTCCTGTCATGAAATATGAGAAATTTATATTCTTAAATTTTTCCACCATTCTTTAGCATCCATCTCACCATTTCCATAAAAATTTTCCATCCCCGTGATCCATGAAAGGGTTTAGGAATTCTGAAAATATTTCGGATAGATGGATAAAAACACAAAGAACAAACCCTAACTGAAATTTCAAGAGATTTCCATGAAAATATAAATTTTGCTAAAAAATACTACAATTTGCTTCTAAAAGTGAATTTATGAAAAAACCTAAAACAACAATAAAATCCGCAAAACAGATCCAATGAGCTGAATTTTTTAGATATTCTGACTTAGAGTGTTTCCAAAATTATGATGCAAAAATTGGGAAAAAATTCGATATCCTCTTCAATCCATATATTTGAAACAAAAAATTAGGGTTTTTTACCCTAATTTTGGCCGAAATCGCTGCTCTGATACCACTTGTAAGGATATTACTTGTATAAATCAGAACATATACAGAATAACATGAGAGAACACAAAAATATAGATAAATGATGACAATATGCTCATATAATAGCTTTGCCACTTCGAGGGGGCAACCTCCAATACCACTTCGAGGGGGTAACCTCCAAACCATACAATAACACTCCAATACTCAATATGCTGAAATAAATACAACCTTCTAACCCCTATATATACCATTACTAACCTATGGCCAATACTGAGGCCGACCTCCTAAGCATAATAAATCATAAATGAATGATATAATAAGATAAGGGGATGTGTGCCACATGTCGGCATCTCCATCAACCCATATACATTATAATATTCATCTCCCCTGAGGTACATAGCATTGCCTCCCTTTTGTGTAGTCCCCGAGGTTCTAGATAGCCATCTCATGATTCTTCCAGGAATTATGTCGCAACTTCTCTAACTCGACACGATCCCCTCCCATATTATCCTTCTTCTGCAAATTTGGTAAATATCCTTCTCAAACCCTCTAAGGGACTACTTTTTCCTATGTCTATCCTATTTTTTAAAATACCTCCTATCTGTTCGAGTCTTGATTTCTTTATAGTTTCCCATCACAAGTGAGATCTTTCACTTCCATTAAAGATCCGCTCCATGTCATAATTGAAATTACGCCACGTATGTAATTCCATTATTATCCACATTAATGTTGATTTGAACCTCCTTAGGGATGTTTTTTTCATTATTCCAAATGGTGAGATTAATATTAATGCCCATATTGGCCAAAGTGTCTGTAAAAAAACTTATTCCCCTCCCTATAAGTGTGTCTAATAATAATATTCTCAATATTATTACAAATATTTCTAGCTTCCATAGTAAAATCCTTGGTGGTCCAGCTAGGAGGAGAATTTTGGTTTAAATGATTTATAATATTAAGAGAGTCTCCTTCCAAGATTAAATTATGGATATCTAAATCTTTTGCAATCCTAAGCCCCCAAAGAGCATCCAGGGCTTTAGCATAGTTATTTTTTCTAGAATCCCCATTTTACCAGTATAAGCAGCAACTAAATAAGCATTTGTGATCCCTTATAATTCCTCCCCCATGCAACCATGTCAAGGTTACCCTTAGAAGCACCATCAAAATTGAGTTTTTACCCCAGTTTCTTGGGAGGAATCCAATGGACCAAAGACCTATCAATATTTGAGGTATTCCTGATCAGCCTTCTAGCATCTCCAATCTTCCAATTGGATAAAATGTACTCTTCATCTACAAGATATTTTTTTATTTTTGGGGGGTTTAAATCTCCCAATATCAGCTTTAACAACATGCCCAATGTTAGTGATGTTGATCTTGAAGTGCTGCTTAACTACAACCTTCTGAAGATGATATCATTCCATATTTTACCTAGTCTTTTCCAATGCAGTGTGGGGGGTGACCATTGGGTCCATAAATTGGATGAAGTCCTTATGAATATCCAGAGGAATTGATGTGGCCAAGGGCATGGATCCACCCATATACATGGTAGCATATATCACAGTGGATAAATAGCAGGTTTTTCCTAAGTTTGAGAAGGAGGAGAAGCATAAGATGAGCATGTATTAGGCATGATGAATCCTTCCTTAATCAGGTTATCATTAGTTGAAGTCTACATATGAGAACAAGTGAAGAAAAAATTTGATTTGTAGGGGTTATATGAGTCATCCATATTTTTCTCCAGATCAAATTCAGGTGTGTGATGGGTTTCAGAAATTTAAACAAGGAATGTTATAGAGTCAGAAGTTCACCGAATGAGTCCCCAGCTTTAGATTGTGCAAAAATATTTATCCTTGACATCCAGGGTTTGATTCAAAGTTTGGAGCTGAGATTTTTAGATGACTATCACAGGGTTATCAACATATTTTCAGTGGTAATACTTCAAAAAATCTTGTTCCATTCATATTAATGAAGTACCATCAATTTGAGTAATATCAATCAATGGTTTTCCTTAGTGGGGTACCATGGTGCCTCACTAAAGAAATCTCTTGTAGATGTGTAATATCTTTCACTTGATCTTTCCATTGTGACCAATTATCACTCCAAAAATTTAGTGGGGTTGTTTTCCCCTTGACCATTTCCCACTTTCCATCTACTTGTTTGCTTGATAAAATTCCTAGTCTCAAATTGTTGATGGAAGATATAGCATGTAGGAAGAAGTTTGAGACGTGTACACATTAATGGATGGAAAGTGATGGCCCAAACATGTTATTGAATAATGTAATCAACCCAATTTGAATTTTCTATAAGGACTGAATCACCCCCCTCTCAGTCCATTTTTAATTAAGTTATCTTATTTTATTTTGCTAGATGTTTCTATTTATAGTAAGTATAAAGACCCAGATACTTACTTTTTTAGGAAATTCCACTTCCCCTCTTGGTTTTCCACAAAAAAATCTTCACTGGAATAGGGCCACTCTTAGGATTCCGTGCTCAAAATTTTGTGTCAATCCACCTGCCAAAATTTTTTCTCTGAAAATAAGATGGGATGTAATACATAGACAAAATGTATATAGGTAAATTTACTAAGAAATAATGCTTTAATTATCAAACAGTTTTACAATCAGCTATATTAAAGAATGTCCTTTCCATAACTGAGAAAGTTTCTTTTGGAATCTTTCCAGTATATCATTCTGGACTTTGGGAGAAGAAAATTTCTTTTTTAGTGGTTGTGACTACCTAAATGAGTATGGTTTAATGCAATTAATTTTATATCCCAATGATGTCAAAAATGGCTTTATGGGTCGACTTGCTGAAGGAAGAGTAAAAAAGTAAATGTAGAGCTCTTTAAAAGTTAAAAACAATGCTATTTTTACCCTTGCAAAGCAACTTTAAATAGACTTGATTCTTTTCCATAAAGAAGCCAAGAGGGATAGTGTTTCCACCAAATTCCTGACTGAGAAGCTAGCTTGATTCCGGGATAGTTAGGGAAAGATGAATGTTATCAGACCATCTTTAACAGGGAGATTACAAGTGCAGGAAGGCTGTTGAGCCATTAGGAATAAAGAGAAGAGGGGATATAGGATCCCCCTGCCTTAGCCCCCTACTGCTAGTGAAGTACCCCACAGGTTCCCCATTTACCACTAATATGAGAATCTAGCTAATAGAGATGCAAGCTTTAATAATTCTTACTAATTTGTCCAAAAATCCAAATTTGGCCAAAACTTTGTCAAGAAAAGCCCAAGAGACTTTGTCAAAGGCTTTATTCATGTCTAGTTTAAGAACCATGCCAACCTTTTGGTTATTATCCATAAAATGAATAAACTCATGAACCATGATCACCCCATCTTGAATAATCCTCCCTCTGATGAATCCACTTTGTTGTTTTGAGAATATAAATCATTCCTAATGTAAGCCTACAGTCTGGTGGCAATAATCACCAGTAAAAATTCTATAGACAGTATTAACCAAGCTAATGGGTCTAAATTCTTTGAAATCTTAAGCATCCATTTTTTTTGGGGCCAGAACAATATGGGTATTGTTAAGCTCTTTCAAAAGATATCCGGTTATGAGAAATTCATTAGCTTCCCTAAGGAGATCATTCAAACAAATTTCCCAAAAAATTTGAAAAAAATTTACATAGAAGCCATTAGGTCCTGGAGCCTTGTCGCCTTCTAGAGCAAAGACAGCTTTCTGAAGCTCCTCTAGAGTAACAGTTTTGGTAATGTATTTAAATATAAGCTCCTCAATTTTCCCATATGGTATGGCTTCAAGCATACAAGAATCAACCACCTCATTTACAGCACTATGCTCATTCAAAAATTTAACATACAATCAGAGATCCTCTTCCTTGATAATTCACGGATCTTTTATAATGTTATCTTTACCTTTAGATACTTCCATAATTCTATTGCAAGCTCGATGCTTCAAAGTGGTCATATGATTTTTTTTTGTGTTTTTGTCCCCCTCTTTCAGCCATATAGCTCTAGATTTGAGTCTCTATAGGGATTATTCTCTGCTACAAATCATGTGAAACTCAACAAGGAGTTTTTTCTCCACCTCATGATCCTCCCTAGACCTCCCCTGTAAGTTTGTTTTGTTTTCTAGATCTTGAAGTCTTTGTTTTAGCTCCTTTAATAAGATGTTATTGATGGTTATTAGTATGTAATTCTCAAAATGTTCTTATTACAAGTTTTTTATTTTTTATTCATATTTCATCCAAATGATGTGATTATTAAAATAATGATAAGTTAGGATGTTGCTTAATAGTTTACACATTTAATGCTTAAAACTAGATTTGATAGGTTTATACAAAAAGAAAGTAATTATCAATAAAATTAGATAATATAATATATGATTTAATTTATTGAAAAAGAATTGTGTTATTGGTTGGTTTTTCAGATCTCGTTTCCCATGGAAAGAAGTTATTAGTTTTGGGGGTAGAATAATTTCTCTTTGGAGTTCTAGGGTGTATTGAATTTAGATCGCTGACCATACAACCAGAATTTACATATGCATGCTACTGATACTTTAGTCATACTTTTAGCCTTGAATTGTTAAGGATAACACGTTAAAATTTTGATATTGGATTTTGGTTTACATACCTGCATTAAAGAGAACAACATGCCTTCATTCAAAAATTTGATTGAGTAAGAAATATTGATGTTATTTTTTGCTGGGGCATATCATAGTGTAAAATTAACAACAAATTTATAAGATCAAAGAAGGGGAATATTGTTTCAGTTTACCAAAAAAAGATGCAAAAGGTTCTCAACAAGTACACCCAAATATATGGAGTAGAAAACATATTGTTCATAGGTGAAACAAAATGTTTTGTTCATGACAGAACTAAGACACTTTTATTTGGATTGCCTTCCAACTAGAAATTTGATGGGACAATACATTCTGATAGGAAAAATTTCACACACTTATGTACATGGTTAAATCATGTGGGTCCACACCCAAATTTACGTTGGTCTTTGGAAACATTTTAAAAAACAATTACTGAGCTTGATTGAATTTACTTGATACTATTATGTTGATTAATATATATAGATAAATTTAGTTTATTTTGTAGTATTTCTCATAAAAATTCATTAATATTGGTTTTTTTGTAGTCTATTTCATAAAAATGGATTTATTGCCATCATTTTATGCAAAAAAAATTGTGACTTGTATTCATCTCATAACAACACATTTCCACGATTACTGAGCTTTATTGAGTTTACTTGTTACTATTATGTTGATTAATAAATATAAAATAATTGGTTTTTTTGTAGTATATATCATAACAATATATTAATATTGGTTTATTTTTGTAGACTATCTCTTAACAATTCATTTATTACCATCATTTTATGTTGTATTTATCTCATAACAACACATTTCCTACTTTCTATGTAAATAAATCCATGTTATAATCAAACATTTGTAAATTTGTATTGATATCATAAATTAGAAGCAAAATTAGACATGAATATATATGATCAAAATATGTAAAATATACAACATACAAATGCGCATGACCCCATAGTTAAAATAAATCACATCCAAAGCTTGTGCACAACTACATAATTTGAGGTAGGTAAAAAATGAAATTAATATAGGGTGTGAGAAGTTATCAAAAAATTGTCACTATTTGGGCCAAATGGTAACATCATAATATATTTTAATTAATAGAGAAAAATCTTGTATATTGTGCCATACATGGAATGAACATATGCCTTTTCTCAAAAATTAAATATAAAGTTGGAAGAGAATAAACATATGCATGTTCTCAAAACATTAAATCCAAAGTTGGAAGAAAATGAACATATTCCCATTCTCAAAACATTAAATACATAGTTGGAGGAGAATGAACATATGCCCGTTTTTAAACACTAAATATAAAGATGGAATAGGTTAATAGTGCATTAATTATTTATTATACATTACAAAGTTATAAATGTAAATTAATATAATATAAAGTATTTCCTAATCTTACTAAAAAGTTAGAAGAGAATGAACATATGCCCATTCTCAAATAATAAATATAAAGTTCGAATAGGTTATAAATTAATTATTTTCTATGCATTACAAAGTTATAAATGTATTGATTAATACAATAAATATTTTCTATTCTTACTAAAAAATTGTAAACCCCTCAAATGGAAATCCCTCATATATGATATATAATTCCAAAACCCCCCCTTTTTGGGTTCCAACAATAGCCAAATCAAATTCCAATATTTGGTATAAGTAAAACTAACATAGCCGATTTCAATATTTAATATAGATTGAAAAATGTCCACATTTAACAAAATTATGGGTTTTGGAGGGAAATTGGGTGATTTTGACTGGTTGGAAAAGGGATTTTAACCAACAAGAGGGTTCATTGATTAAATACAAGGGTAAATAGGCTTAATTAACTAATAATAGCTAATTATTCGATCGAAAGAGGATTATAACTAACGAAGTTTCGTTAATTGGCATCTGGAGTGAAGTAAAGACAAGTTAATTAACGAAGTGTCATTAATTGATTGAAATGGGGAGAAACGTTAGTTAATTAGTGGGAAATCACTAATTATTACGAAAATGATGGGAAAGACGATAATTAGTACAATTTTAGTAGTAAAACTGCTTAGGCGGATTTTAAGGATCTACATTTGCCCCTTTATGGAGTGATGTAAGTGACATCACTTCAAAGATAGTTGACAATTAAAAAGTAAATTTTGAATGAAATTAAAAAAAAAATAGTAGAATGAAGGATGCCCCCTTGAGTGTCGATGGGGTGATGGAAGAGGTCAATCAACGATAAAAAAGATGAAGGAAATGAACAAAAGAAAATGATAGTGAAGAAAAATGAAGATGAAGCAAATGGAAATAGCTTTCATCCAACGTGGCTCAAGAACTTTATTTCATCACTTTTCTCATGATCTACATTATCGGCCCTTTATTATATATATATAAAAAGTGTAAAACAACATGAAAATCCATAATACTAACATTTGTTCATTGCTAAAATATGAACCCAATGCAACATACATGAAGTAATGCAGTACGAGAAAGTAAACAAGCAGACCAACAAGTAAACAAGGACAAACAAATAACGTTTAAGAGAGTTGCACTAGTTTTTTTGTTATCATGACTTGATTCCCAAATGTTTGAATTAATGAAAAGGGTTAAAAATGGCACCCCAAGAAAGGATACATGCGAGGTGAATAAATAGATGATATATAAGTCCCATGAAAAAGAAACTGTGCACTATGAAACTACCCCAAGAAACTCGTTTGTGCAAGGGAAGACATATATAGCAAGCAAACCAAATTTTTTAATGGAGGTAGATCAAAATGATCTGCATGTTGCACCTAAGAACAGGCAAGAACCAAAGAAAGACGTTTTGTCTGATAATTTTCTATGTTTGAGGACATTGTTTCCAGTAAATGATTCAAATGTGTGAATTATTTTTTACCAATTTTTCATAGGATTTTGTATTTTTACCAATTTTTTATATTTTTTTAACAATTTTTGACGATTTTTTAACTTTTTGAAATATTTTAATTTTAGAATTTTTTGAAATTTTTAGGAAGAATAATATATAGAAGAAAGATGAAACACGTGAGGCATTGGGAAGCAAAAATATGCCCCATGTAGAAGATAAGGTCACGGGGAAGAAAAAACATGCCCCAACGTAGAGAAAATGCAAGAAAAATGACTATTTAATAAAAATAATCATCGCGACGGAACACCAGTACGTGACGGGAAGAAAATAAAAGAATCGCGTTAGTTATATATCCCTTAGATGACAAGGAAAAAATGAAGAATTAGGTCAAAACAACTATAAATAGTAGGTTTTGAGGGTAAAATCTATCACGACCAGTTATTGTTACCATACCCTTTTGAGATTTGGTGAGGTTTTTTCTCTTACTTTTGAGAGAAATGGCTTAAGTTCAGAGTTGTATACATCACGCGGAAAAAAGTACAAGAGTATGCGAGGCTTCCTTCGAATGGACCTGTTGTCCAAAATAACCCCCTCGGTTATTTTGAAAACTTTCATCCTCATTCTGACTATGAAGCTTCAACATTTCAGGTTGCACACACTTTGGAGGTTTCCTTGGCACAATTACTTGGTTCCAATTCTACCGCATGCCCCTACACACCCTTCCTTCTTCTTCCTTGTGTTTCCTTTTACCTTCACTTCCTATTGCACTTGCTTTGTGCATTCTCTTTTCCCATATCTGTTCTATCTCCTTCACTTTCCCCTTTCTTCCTTCCTTTTACACACCCGCTTTCATCCCTAGTCTATCGCGTACTCATTTTGCACACAAATGCAAACTTACCTCCCAATTTGGCTAAGTCCCTTGTATGTCTCCCCATGTACTTTCATTTCCTCATGTGCACTTGTGTCTTGCACTTCCTTCTTTCCTAACTCACTATGTGTGTCCCTTTCTTCTAATCCTCACATGTTCATTCATCTTGATGCTCGAACTCCCTTGCATACTTGTCTACTCCTATAGTTTTACACCTTTCTTGTGCATGCATAACTTTGTATGCCCATCTTCTACATTTTTTCACCCCTTTTCTCATGCACCCACCTTGTGCATTCTTCACATCGGTCATTGTGCGACTTGGCATCTGTCAGAATTGAGTATGTTATGTGTAACCTATCAAAGTTTGCCAACTAGTTACCAAATCCTTGTGATAAACCAGTGCATGAAAGGAAAAAACTAATGAACAGTTGACTGATCCTTTAGTTAATCAGCACATGCCATGTGTCTTGCGTGTTCAATTTGTACTACAGAATTTCAAATCGCCAGAACTTTTACTTTATAGTTCTGGCACACGCACACCTAGGATTTTTTGAAATATGTTGATGTGGGCTACACATTAGACTTTTCAAAATTGGATTTTGGTGAGATTTGGTAGGCATAAAATAGGGAAATGTCAATCAGATTATCAATGCACACATCTAATCGACTCAACCACTATATCTCATTTAGATTTGGCCTTCTTCTACACTCCAAACAAACATGGGAAGGTGCATCTGACAACCCTACATGAGGATTGCAAGAATTTATTCTTATTTTTGGGGATTAGAAGTTTGAATCCGAGTTTCCCTCTTCTTTATCCTCCTCTTCTCTCCCCCTAATTTTATGAATAGAATATCTCTGCTCATGTAAATAGATCCCTCCTTGTTGTAATGGAACCATGCCCAAATGGTGGCCAACTTCCCACGAGTTTCATACCTCGAACTGGTCTCTAAAATGTATTTATGCCTTCTTCCATGAGTGTAATCGACTGTTCATGCCCTAAGCAATAAAATTAGGTTTTTATGGCTATTCTCTACCATATCCTCACGTTTTATGTGTTCATGCCTCCCTATTCACGTTTTTTGGCATGCTGTGTGTATTCCTCACTTGCAGATTCCATTTTCATGTGTTGTCAATACACAAGAAAGATGGTTTGGGTGGTTCTAGTCTATGGTGCGTCTGTTTGCCCTGTCTCCCATGGTTTCTCACTTTCCTTCCCCTTATGACTACTGACTGACCCTTTTTCTACTGCTGTCACCGTCCCTTTTAGCCTAGGATTTCCCTTATGCATATCCTTCTAACCCTGGTCCCTCGGCATGATTAGTGTAGGATTTCATTTCCAACATTAGGATTAGTTGTTGTAGTAGAAATAGGTAGAGGAACTAGCCTTCTCTAGAGGTCTATCTCAAGCATGCAAGGTCCCATAACTTGGAGACAGTACCATTGTTGCCTCAATGACCTAGGTCAACTTGAACTAGTACGGGTGTAAGTTTGAGCTCCAACAGTTTCTAGTATGTTCGGTGGGACTAGTTTGAAGAGCTATACATCTTCATCTCAGAAATTTTGACGTGTTATTGTTAAGATCCAACCTTTGGAGGCAACTTTTAGCACATTTGGCGACTCCCAACATCCATATCCACTGGCTTCAGTATTCTACACACCTTTTCATCCTTTGGAGGCTATTTTAAGCACTTCTGACAACTCCACTAATCCAACTAACCCATTGTCTCATTCACATACTAGTCCCCCTTCTTCCTATCACCCATTTCTCCTTCTTCCATCATTCCATTTTCCTTTTTTAAAGTTGTGCAATCATGAATTCATTTCCTTCCTGGAACTCTCAATTGCAACAACAAAACCAATCCCCTCCATTACCACAATTTCAAAATACTCCTCCGAATTAGTTTTATGAGCCCCATTATGATGAATATGCATATAACCCACATCCCACTAACTCATATTGTTATTTTTATAACCAAAATGTTTTTCAAGAATAAGGTTTTGTAGATGATGGTGGTGACCCCATAACAAAAGTTGATCTTGAGAGGAAGGTGCAAGGAATGAAGATGAACATGATGAAACTCAGAGTTAAATGCTCAATAAAGGAAGCTAGAGTTGGCTTCAAGGTCCCTTATCCATGGGTCGGCCCTTTACCAAGTTAGTTTAGCACCCAACATAATCTCAGGAGTTATACTTTATTATGAAGATGTTGCCCTAGATTACAAAGTGGGAGGAGTTAATGGAGGCTCATGAATTTAGTGCTAAGAAACCCTATTAATGGGGAAACCCTGCAGTACCATCCTATAGTCCTCCCATTCCTCCTCCTCAACCTGCATCATCTCAACCCACTGTCCATGTTCCCATCTTTCTACACGCTTCCTCCATTGAGAGTTACATACCTTCTCCATCTTCTCCCTCTCCATCTCACCTTCGTTTCTCTGTCATCAATCCTTCCACGTGCACTTATATTCCTTCTACACGTGTTCCTTCCACGCCCATCCTCCCACTTTCTTTTGAGTCCCCTTTGTCTAACTATGACAAAAAAAAGAGGCCCTCACCTATGTATCATCCCTAGCCAATTTCATCATGTTCAATGACTACATAACTATTGAAGAATGGTATGAATCTGATTGGGAAGATGAGGTCACGCAAAGCAAGAAAAATAGGGCACTAACTTCAGAAGAAATTTAGTTGGACTCAAAGGGCATATTTTTAAAGGAGACAAAGTTGTTTGTAGAGGCAGAACCGCACACATCCTAGCCTACAAACTGTCACCTTCAAGAGAATATTTTGTATGATAATCCCATTTTTTTATTCAGCTTAAAGAAAATGGGCACACCACAAGGATTAGACCGTGCCTAATCAGATATCTGATATCTTGCTAGTCTAGAGCCAAACACAAAGTTTCCACCATTCATGCTCACTTTATAGCATGAGGTATAGTTTCAGCGCACTAAAGGTCAATAAAAACGCCTCCCAAGTCCAAATGCATAACAACTAAAGGAGGTATATATATTTTTTTGTTGATACTTTGAGGAGGGTGGAAGACTAGTTCTAAGTCAATTTTTCACTCTTGTCATAGACCATGTTCAGTGCTAAATTAGTTACATGGTCTTAATTTTTTATGAAAGGAAGCTACTTCTCCCTTCTTGTCGCAAGTTTTACTTGAGCACTCTTTACCTCTGGTTAGTGTAGGATAGTTTAGGTTTTGTTTTAGTAAAACAAGTGTTTGTACGCACTCTGCATGGTTCCTATTGGAAAATGTATGATTTTCAACCTTTTTTACATAGTTGTTTCTTGGCAATCTCCCTCTGGTGTTGTTTCCTTTCCTATTACATGTTTTGTGCACACCCCTTTCTTGTTTCTAGGATAATAGTTCAATTTTTAGAACGGACAGTTCTAATTATCTGTGTACAATTTTCCACTCTCATAAATTCAAGTCAGAATATCTTCACATGAGAATAGCAATAGTTCAATTTAGATTTCAGATAGTTCTTCAAGTGACTTCAAGGATGTTATTCAAGTTACAGATCAAATATTCATATTTACAGGAAAAATACATGCCCAATGGATGCTTCTAAGGCTATTGTTCTCTTCATCTAGCATGAAGATGGCTCCAAAATTCACCAAATTATTGTCCAAAATAACCTCACGGTTATTTTCACAACTTTCATCCTCTTTTCAACTTTGAAGCTTCAACATTTCAGGTTACACACACTTTGGCGGTTCCCTTGGCATAATTACTTAGTTCCAGTTCTTCCGCACACCCCCACATGCCTTTCCATCTTCTTCCTTGTGCTTCCTCTTCCCTTCGTGTCCTCTTGTGATTTCTTTACACGCTTTATTTTCCCCTATTCCTTCTATCTCCTTCCATTTCCCCTTTGTTCGTTCCTTCTTTGCACCCAATTTCATCACCAGTTTGTCACATACTCCTTGCACACACATCTATAGACTTACCTCCCAATTTGGATAAGTCCCCTGTATGTCTCCCCGTGCACTTACACCCTTAGCTTCCTCTTTTCTTGGATTTCTCTATGCATCCCTTTCTTCTAATCCTCGCACGCTCATTCATCCTGATGCTTGCTCTCCCTTGCATACTTATCTACTCATGTAGTTATGCACCTTTCTTGTGCATGCATACCTGTTATCCAAAATTCACCCCCCAGGGTAAATTTGATAACATGCATCAGAATACTCAAGTCCCAGGAAAATAGATTGATTCAGGGCAAAAAATCATGTTTCTAGGGTCCCCTCAATTTTTTTCTAACTCTCCTGTCCAAGAAGAAAGGAGCAAGTTCTGAGAAAAGGTGAAAAAGTTGCAAAAAACAAGCTTGGGCCAGAGAAAAATCATGAAAATTGGCTAAGTCCTGGTCCAGGCATCACTTGGGACAGTTGGGACATCGGGGCGTGAATCGGCCGAAAGGCCGCCAGGCGGTCAGCAGAGCATAGGGACATCTGGGCCGTGAGGACGCGTGGGACGTGGAAAGGTGAACCGGCCAAAGGTCAAAGCAAAATCGACTAACTGCTGAGCGGAACAGTCTGGGACATCTGGGCCGTGAGGACGTGAAGGATGTGAACCACCTGGATCGACCGAAAAGGAGAACTTTCACACTGGGACAGTTGGGACATAGGGACGCGGCAGACGCGGAGAGCCGAAGGAGCTGAGAGCCAATCAAATCACGCCACGTGTCATCGGTAGAAAAGGGACAAGGAAGCCCATTTCTGGTGGATCGGAGGAATTTGTCCCAAGCAGTTTGGGACAGCCGGGCCAAGAGGACGCGAGGGACGTGAAAAGCCGGCAGGCCCGTGGACGAATCGCAGCATGACACGTGTCACAAGGGGAAACGTCCAAAAGTTCAAAGGGCAAGGTTTGAAGGGTCAGCCCGAGCCAATAAAAAGAGGACACGTGTCCAATAGAGCAGGGAAGCATGGAGCTCGGGGAGGATTTGGAAAATTTGGCCAAGTTTTGGCCAAAAAGCTAAAAGCAAAGGTCTTCCCCGCACCCCTGTCAACCAATCAATGCATGCCATGTGTCCCAAGTGGCGGGGGCGCAGGGGAAAAGTGGAAAATTTGTCAAAAATCACAAAAAGGTCAAATTTCAAGGGAAAACCCATGGGACAGGGAAGGAGAGAGAATTACGCATCCAATCAGTGCTTGACATGTGTCATCCAGGTGGCAGAGTGCGGGAAAAAAATTTTAAAAATTCGTTTTTGCCTGTTTCGTGCCCTAAATCTTTAGATCTCCATATCTTTTGATCCAGAGCTCAGATTTGCACGTTCTTTATATCATTGGAAATCTTATGAAATTCTCTACATGATTCCGGGGTTAATCTTGAATTTTGGTGTAGTCTAGAGAGAGAAAGTTAAGAAACGGATCTGACGCATGTTCATGGCCAGAAGTGACATTTCAGCGACCAAATTTAACGCAGAATGGGTCGCATTCTCCTGCAATTCGGTCAAAAATGATAGGGTATGGGTTTGTAAGGTCCCCCATGCTGTTTTAATGCATCTGCAGTCAATGAGGAATGGGCTCCCACATTTTTGTACGTTTTCTCTCTCCTGGGCTCGACCCATGCAATGTAAAAGCTAGATTTGGCTCATTTCTAAAGTGTGGAACACTTTTTGGCATAGCAATCTTCTTCTTTCACCTCCAGCAAGTGATTGTTAGAAGAATCAGACCTCTCCAAAGACTGTAATAGGTTTTTACCTCTCTGAGGTTGTAATGCAGTGGTTTTGATATTGGAAATAATAATGCAAGCTTTGTGAATGAGTTTCAGTCCTCTGTTTGTATTATTTGCTTCATTTCAGATCCTAAATTATATCTTATCAGCCTGTGTATGTTTTATGTTGCAATCTCTGGTTTGTGTCTATTTGCTTGACAAAAATATTCACCACTCCTTTTGGTGCATCACCACCTTTAGTTAGTTTCATTTTTGCATTTCTATCCCTGTCTCCTTGCAATTTAGAGTAGGATTAGGATCTGAACCTCTATAGTTGTGCAAGTATTAGATCTAAATCAGAGGAGTTTGAGGAACCAGCCTCTAATCTAGAGATTCCTCTCTCAGTTTCAACAAGTCCCACACTTGGAGAGAGGTTTCCATGTTGTGCAATCACACTGGATGCTAGAGTGATCAACCTAGAAGCCTGATCTGCATCCAGGGGTGCTGTGAGCCTACAACAACAGTTTTGGCACGCCCGGTGGGACACTAGAGGTCTCATTTTTATTACAGCAAAGTTGATGTGCATCTGCTGCAATTTTCTTGCTTGAAAAGAGCTATTATTTGCATATCTGGTGACTCCAAGGGGAAGAATCAACTAGTTTCAGCAGTGCAGGCCTGAAAACTCATGAGAAGAATCACCACAAGGTCAAGAGTTGGAGAAGAAGAAGTGATGTTTGAATACCTGCAATTATCTCCAAGAAGAAGGCAAAGAGGAAGAAGGATTCAAAGGTCTCCATCTCCACCAAACAGAACTCTCTCAACTCCTCCACCTGGTAGGCCTTTCATTCAGTCAACAAGGGTTTTAAGACCAATTAGAATGGCACAAAACAACCCCTACGTCAACTTCACAGGCAGCAGCCCACTTGCCCTCAATGCACAACATCCAATTCCTATTGCAGCCTTGAAGAACATTCCTGTACTTCACTGGAGAAAATCAGACTACTCCAGGTGATCATGTTAAAGATATTGCTAACCTTTGTGCAATCCATGAAATCAATGAGATGCAAGTGGCTGTCAAGTTGCTGGCATCTTCATTCAAGGGTAAAGCATTGCAATGGTTTAGAAGCCTTGGAGCTGGTTCTATCACAAATTGGAATCAACTGTGTATAGCACTTCACGAGCAATTTGGAGAGAAGGGAGACAACTTGTCTCTTTTGGAGCAGCTGACAACCATCAAGAGAGCTCCCAATGAGTAGCTGACCGATTTCAACTTCAGATTTCAAAAGACTTGGGAGAGAATTCCAGTGGCAGTCAGGCCAACAGTAGAAGGTGCTTTTCTCTACTATCTCAAAGCTTTAAATTCTGATATTTCTATGTTAATTCAGTCCATGGGAGGCATAACTATCCCTATGGCTTATAGCATTGCCATTAGGGCTGAAAATTGTTTGATCCAAGCTGGCAAACTTGCCCCTAGACCTCCCATGCCATTGTTTCCAAGTTTAGAGAGCCCAAACACCAATCAAGCACCTAGTTTGGCTCCTTCTCCCACTCCTAGAAATAAGAGTTCAAATGAAGCTTCCACTTCATCTCCAAGTGCCCCAAATGAGCTTCAAGAAGTCATGAAACAATTGCAAAACCTAGGCAATGAGCTGGTTACTCTCAAAAGGCAGCAGGCCCAAAGTTTTAGACCTTCTTATCAACCCCAAGCTCAGCCTAACAGGCAGCCATACCAACCACAAAGGCCTCCTAATCCAGTTGCAAATATGAATCAAACAAGGCCTCCTGCCAATAGACCATTTCAGCCCTATAATCCAAATGCCATATCTGCCTCTAAGGCATTGGTGCCAACACAAAACAACATTACTCAGGAGTATGACTGGTGTTTTCCATGCAATGAGCCTCATAACCAATCCATGTGCTTCAATGGTGCTTTGAATCAAGCATTAATGGTGACAACTACTGGTGTGGAGGGTGAGGGAAGTCAAGGAAACAGTCAACAACAAGAAACATTCCAACAGCAATCAGCCCCAAATGACACCACATTGGTAAATTGGCAAGCAGAGGATTTTTGTGGCATGAACCAGGCAGTTTCTCAAGGTGTTGCAGCCAACACAAGGTCAAAAAGGAGGAATTTGGGTGAAGAACAACCATTAGCCCCAACCAATCCACAACCTTCCATGGCTCCACAAGTGGCTGGCAAACAAAATCTAGTTACAAATGCACAAGGGCAGCCAAGAACAGCTCCTAGACCAACTCAAATACCAGTTGTTGCTGCCCACATGCAAGGAGTGAATGTGCAAAACAAGGGACAACAAAGAGATCCTTCATCACCATTCAGTATTATTGATCAGATGAAGAAGACAAATGTCAATATATCAATGTGGGAATCCCTATCTATCCCAGGCCAAAGAGATTTGCTGCAAGCTGCCATGAAGGACTGGCCAACTTCGAATCAACAAGTTCACATGCAAGAGAAGGTGCTTACAAATGTTGCCCAGCCTGAGGGAAATCATGGAGGACAGCAAGGTAAAATGTTGAAGCCCCCTCCTTTCTATGTTTCATTAATCATTGGAAATCAGCTAGTGCACAATTGCATGATAGACTCCGGGGCAAGTAGCTCGGTAATGCCTAAACAAATAGCTGATCAGCTAGGGCTCCAGTATGAAACAATATCCAAAGGGGTAGTGCAGCTAGATGGGATAGAAGTAACAACAGTTGGGGTGATTAGAAACTTGAGTCTTACCTTGCATGCATGTCCAAATGTTGTTGTTTTACAAGATGTATCAGTCATAGACCTTCCACCACTCTTTTCCCTATGCTTGTCAAGGGACTTCACAGCCAAGATTGGGGGATATTTGTCTGCTGATTGGTCACACATGCTGTTCAGAACGAGGTATGGGACTAAAGCTACAATCAGGTCAGAACCTATTGCAAACTTTCACATTGAGCCTTACACTCCAAGTCAGATTAATGCCAATTGCTCAGCATTTGATCAAGAAGATCACCCAAGCACTGATGAGGCTGACACCAAGGTTGGAAGCATCCCGGATCTAACTCTTGATGAATGGGAAAACAAGGTACATGCATTTGATCCTTATCAAGAAGTGGAAGAATCTGAGCTAGGGGTCTATTGCATACACGAAGAAAATCAGCCTATTCCTAGCATCACCAAGCCAAACCACAAAGATGACAATGAGGTATGGCAGCTGTTTTTTGATGGATCAAGGAGTAGACAAGGTGCAGGAGGTGGAGCCATGCTTGTTTCACCTCAAGGAGTAAAGTACTATTCAGCTTTTAGATTTCAGTTTGCATGCTCCAATAACACTACTGAATATGAAGCCTTGGTGCAAGGGATGCATTGGGCAATAAAGAAGAAAATAAAGAACTTGCAAGTCTTTGGTGACAGTGAATTGATTGTAAATCAGGTCAAGGGACAACATGCTGCCAAGAATGATCTTCTCAAGTGCTACAAGAACAGGGTGTGGGACCTCATGGAATATTTTGAGGGTTTTGGCATCAAATCCATTCCTAGGAAAGAGAATCAAGCTACTGACAGGCTTGCAGCAGTAGGGGCAGCCTTTGACATTGTGGAAAGCATTCAACAAGACAAGGTACAGCCAAACATCCACGTGATTGTGAGGCCTTCAGTGCCGGATAACAATGTTAGTTGGCAAGTGTTTGAGAATGACCAGCAAATCATCCATTTCTTGCAAGAAGAAGCTGAGTTCTCAGCCAAGAATCAAGAAAAATTGGAACATCAGTATGGTGACCAAGTGGTACAGCTGAGAACTAACAAGCTACCCAAGGGACTTATCACTTTGGAGTCCATTTTTAACCCCAATGACCAGTTTAGAAAGGAAAAAGCAAACATTCAAGTCAAGAGAGAGGATTCAGTATCCATCTTGGTAGAAGAGAACAAACCATTGCAAGTTGGGAGGATGACAACTGAACAAGAAAGGTATGAGTTCATACAGCTATGTCAAGAGTTCCCTGACGTGTTTTCTTGGAGCTATGAAGACTTGAAAGGTTTCAATCCCAACTTAGCTCAGCATACCATTGAATTGGATCCAAATACTAAGCCTGTCAGGCAGAAACAAAGACCAGTCAATCCACACATGGAGCCTCTCATGAGGAAATAATTGGACAAGCTGATTGAGTCAAGGATTATATTCCCAATCAAGCATTCTAGTTGGGTTGCCAACTTAGTTCCAGTCAGAAAGAAGAGTGGAGAGATCAGATTGTGTGTTGACTTCAGAGACTTGAATAGAGCCTCTCTCAAGGACCATTACCCACTCCCTTCCATGGAGCAAATACTGCAAGTTGTAGCTGGTTCAGAAAGGTTCTCATTGCTTGATGGCTACTCAGGCTACAATCAGATTATGGTGAAGGAAGAGGACCAGTTCAAGACATCCTTCACAACCAAATGGGGAACTTTTACATACAGGAAAATGCCATTTGGGCTGTCCAACGCTGGTGCTACCTTCCAAAGGGCAATGGACATGGCGTTCAAAGGTTTGATTAACAATGTGGTGTTGATTTACCTTGATGATATCACTGTTTTTTCCAAAAATGCAGCAGACCACCTCTCTCATTTGAAACAAGTCTTCACAAGGTGCAGGAGATTTGGAGTGTCTTTGAATCCTAAGAAGTGCATCTTTCTTGCACATGAAGGAAATCTCCTTGGCCATATTGTCTCCAAAGAAGGATTAGCAATTGATCCAGAGAGGGTTGAAGCCATAAGAGCACTACCATTGCCAAGCCACAAGAAAGCCCTTCAGAGTTTCTTGGGAAGGATAAACTTTGTTCGGAGGTTTGTCCCAGATTTTGCAGCCCTTGTCAAGCCCATCACCAAAATGTTAAAGAAGAGCATGGATTTCAAGTGGACAGTAGAAGGCAAGGAGAGTTTTGAAGCAATCAAAGAATCCATCTCTCAAGCACCAACTCTCATCAACCCAGACTTCTCCAAGGATTTCATCCTCTATGCATTTGGAGGTAATGACACTATTTCTGCCATTTTGGTGCAGCAGAACAAGGATAATGATGAGCAGCCAATTGCCTTCTTCAGCCGGAGCCTAGATGACTATGAGGTGAGGTACTCTTTTATTGAGAAGCATGTACTTGTAGTAATCAGAAGCTTGAAGAAATTCAAGCATTTAGTCTCAAACAACAAGGTCCAGTTGCTGGTCTCACATGTTGGGGTTAAGGACTTCCTCCTCAACAAGGATTTGAATGAGAAAAGGGCAGGTTGGATCACCCGTGTCATGGAGTATGACATTGAGATCAAGATCACCAAGCTGGTAAGAGGGAAAGGATTGTGTGAGCAGCTAGTTTTGGGGAAGCAAAGAGAAGTATGCAATGAAGAAGAGGCTGTTTTGACAGTCTAGGACAGCCATGAGCCAAGTGGCAATCAAGAAGAAGACAATGCTGCCCCCACTCCTTGCTGGACCCAAGGCATTATACACTTCCTAGGCACAGGCCTATGCCCTCCAGAGATGAACAAGACCCAAAGGAGACACTTCAGATTGCAGGCTATTCCGTATGCCATTATTGATGGAGTTTTGTTCAAGAAAGATGTGAATGGAGTGCTGCTGAGATGCATTAGCACAAATCAGATTCAAAGGGTGTGTGAAGAGTTCCATGGTGGACCAGCTTGTGGTCATTTTGCACCAAGAGTGACAGCTCTAAAAATCATGAAGGCTGGTTATTATTGGCCTAAAATCTTTAGTGATTGCTATGCATGGATCAAGAGGTGTAAGAATTGTGCATTCTTCATAGGAAAAGAGAGACTTGCTGCCCTTCCATTGCATCCAATCTCAGTTGACCAGCCATTCATGCAATGGGGTTTGGACTTCATTGGAGTCATTAATCCCAATTCAAGCCAAGGGCACAAATGGATTTTGACAGCCACAGACTACTTCACCAAATGGACAGAAGCAGTAGCACTCAAAGAGGCAAATGAGTCTAGCATCTTAGACTTTTATGAGGGGATAACAACCAGATTTGGTGTACCTGCTACAATAATCTCTGATAATGCATTGGCATTCATTGGATCTAAGGTGACTGAGTGGGCTGTCAAGAACGGTATCTACCTAAGCACTTCATCAAACTATTACCCTCAAGGTAATGGCCAGGCCAAGTCTACAAACAAGAACTTGTTGAGGATCATTAGGAGGACTCTTGATGAGAATCAGAGGTCTTGGCATACGAAACTGAAATCAGCCTTATGGGCTGATAGGATAACTCCCAAAAGATCCACAAGTAACTCTCCATTCAAACTTGTCTATGGAAGAGAGGCAATCTTGCCCATGTCACTAGAGTTTCCAACATTGGAACTCATGAAGCAGCTAGAGTTGCTAGAGTTTGAGCCCATGGAGGTGAGGTATGCAGAGTTGATGGAGCTGCAAGAGATCAGAAATTAGGCATCCCAAGCAATGGAAAAGGATCAAGCTTTGATCAAGAAGACCTTTGATAAGAAGGCCAAGGATAGATCTTTTCAAGTTGGAGATCTAGTGTTGAAATGGGATGTGGATAGAGCAAAACCGGGAAGGCATTCAAAATTTGATGCCATTTGGAGTGGCCCATACATGGTCACGAAGTGCAAGAACAAAAATGCTTTCCAATTGGCCTCATTGGATGGTGAAGAACTGCAGATTCCAGTCAATGGAATCTATCTCAAGCGTTTGCTTCTAGAGGGAAGTTCACTACTTTGTAAATATTAGATTAGATTTTCATTCCTCCAAGTGCTTGTGCACATTGTTTTGCTGTAGGTTTGTTTTGTTTTCCATAAGTGCTTTGGCACAACTTTCTTTCCATGGAGATGTTTTGCAGTCTTTGCTCCCATCAGGTGATATCCCATCTTCCTCCTTACACATTCTAAGTCAGTTGGGGTTCTAAACTGAATATTTGATAACTCCATGCCCAATGGACTGCTTCAGGCAACTGGTATCTTCTACCTAGCAGGCAGGTAACCCCGCTGAGTCACCAAATTGTTATCCAATTTGCACCCCCAGGGTAAAATTGATAACATGCATCAGAATACTCAAGTCCCAGGAAAATAGATTGATTCAGGGCAAAAAAATCATGTTTCTAGGGTCCCCTCAGATTTTTTTTCTAACTCTCCTGTCCAAGAAGAAAAGAGCAAGTTCTGAGAAAAGGTGAAAAAGTTGCAAAAAAAAACAAGCTTGGGCCAGGAAAAATCATGAAAAATGGCTAATTCCTAGTCCAGGGGTCCTTGGGATAGTTGGGACATCGGGGCATGAATCGGCCGAAAGGGTGCCAGGCGGTCCGCAGAGCAAAGGGACAGCTGGGCCGTGGGACGCGCGGGACGCAGAAAGGTGAACCAGGCTGAAGGTCAAAGCAAAATTGACTAACTGCTGAGTGGAACAGTCTGGGACATCTGGGCCGTGAGGACGTGAAGGATGTGAACTGCCCAGATCGGCCGAAAAGGAGAACTTTCACACTGGGACAGTTGGGACATAGGGATGCGTAGGATGCGGAGGAGCCGAAGGAGCCGAGAGCCAATCGAATCACGGCACGTGTCATCAGCCGAAAAGGGACAAGGAAGCCCATTTCGGGTGGATCGGAAGAATTTTTCCCAAGCAGTTTGGACAGCTGGGCCATGAGGACGTGAGGGACGTGAAAAGCCGGCAAGCCCGCGGATGAATCAGGAAACGCCACGTGTCACAAGGGGAAACGTCCAAAAGTTCAAAGGGTGAGGTTTGAAGGGTCAGCCCGAGCCAATCAGAAGAGGACATGTGTCTAATAGAGTAGGGAAGCATGGAGCTCAGGGAGGATTTGGAAAATTTGGCCAAGTTTTGGCCGAAAAGCTAAAAGCAAAGGTCTTCCCCACGCCCCTGTCGACCAATCAATGCATGCCACGTGTCCCAAGTGGCGGGGGCGCAGGGGAAAAAGTGGAAAATGTTCCAAAATCATCAAAAAGGTCAAATTTCAAGGGAAAACCCATGGGATAGGGAAGGAGAGATAATTACGCATCCAATCAGCGCTTGACACGTGTCATCCAGGTGGCAGAGCGCGGGAAAAAAATTTCAAAACTCATTTTTGCCTGTTTTGTGCCCTAAATCTTCAGATCACCATATCTTTCGATCCAAAGCTCAAATTTGCACGTTCTTTATATCATTGGAAAGCTTATAAAATTCTCTACATGATTCTGGGGTTAATCTTGAATTTTGGTGTAGTCTAGAGAGATAAAGTTAAGAAACGGATCTGACGCATGTTCATGGCCAGAAGTGACATTTCAGCGACCAAATTTAATGCAGAATGGGTCGCATTCTCCTGCAATTCGGTCAAAAATGACAGGGTATGGGTTTGTAAGGTCTCCCATGCCATTTTAATGCATCTGTAGTCAATGAGGAATGGGCTCCCACGTTTTGTACCTTTTCTCTCTCCTGGGCTCGACCCATGCAATGTAAAAGCCAGATTTGGCTCATTTCTAAAGGAAACATTTTTGGACATAGCAATCTTCTTCTTTCACCTCCAGCAAGTGATTGTTAGAAGAATCAGACCTCTCCAAGGATTGTAGTAGGTTTATACCTCTCTGAGGTTGTAATGCAGTGGTTTTGATATTGGAAATAATAATGCAAGCTTTGTGAATGAGTTTCAGTCCTCTGTTTGTATTATTTGCTTCATTTCAGATCCTAAATTATATCTTATCAGCCTGTGTATGTTTTATGTTGCAATCTCTGGTTTGTGTCTATTTTCTTGACAAAAATATTCACCACTCCTTTTGGTGCATCACCACCTTTAGTTAGTTTCATTTTTGCACTTCTATCCCTATCTCCTTGCAATTTAGAGTAGGATTAGGATCTGAACCTCTGTAGTTGTGCAAGCATTAGATCTAAATCAGAGGAGTTTGAGGAACCAGCCTCTAATCTGGAGATTCCTCTCTTAGTTCAACAAGTCCCACACTTGGAGAGAGGTTTCCATGTTGTGCAATCACACTGGATGCTAGAGTGATCAACCTAGAAGCCTGATCTGCATCCAGGGGTGTTGTGAGCCTGCAACAACAATACCTTTGCGTGCTCATATTCTATATTTTTGTTCCCTTCTCTCGTGTACCCACCTTGCACATTCTTTGCATCGATCATTTTACCACGTGGAATCTGTTAGACTTGAGTGTCGTACCCTATCAAAACACACCAACTGAGCACCGTATCCTTGTGAGAAACCAATGCATGACTGTTGTCCTCTCAAAATTTCCCCTCTTTTGAAAGTCAAAAAATTTAAACTTTTCAATTGACACCCTTTAGTGATGTTCTAGTGAAGTGAAAAGTTGAGGAGATAGTAATAATTCATGTTTTCTGGAGTTATTTGGGTGATTTGCGGGTCTGTCACACATTTTTTTCCCTCATGTCCCAAGTTCTACCGAGCCTTCTATTCCCCGATCAGCTGCATTCCTCGAAATTCTTTAACTTTCAGTTATGATGGAAATTTTTGGCCCATTTTCCCCAAGATCACCTGCATCAGGTTCTTTGCATACTTTTTTTCAATCTTCCCCAAAAGCTTATGTGCGTTCTATCCCTGCTTTTCCCACATCGCGTGTGTTGGTCGTTAAAAAGGACTTTAAAGAGAACAACAGTCAAGGGACAGAAAGTCCCTCCTCTTCAATGGGAGAGGTTCCCTTATTTAAAGACAAAGCTTATTTACATATGTACAGTGCATAGTTTTAATGGGGAACTTGGATATCATGAAAGTGTTTTAAAATTGAACGGATCATCAATACAAAAGTTTAAAGGAATGAAGTAGCAGAAATGAGAAGAAAGGAATTCTCAGGAATTATAGATGATAAAATAATTACTTATGCATGCCGGAATGAAATTATTTGGAACCAAAACCATTTGCATTTGAGTTAGTAAGATGCTATTACAAAGACACAAAGTTCCAGAAATAACATCTACAAGAATACAAAGCTTCTTGAAGTAATACAGAAAAATGATTCAAAATTATTCAATGGATAGTAATGAAAGAAAAAGACCAAATAGACATAGAAAGAAAGATATTTTGTATTTATTGCTTTGTTACTCCTTACAATTTCAAAAATAAACCAAGTTCCAGCCCCTGAAAATGGTGTAGAGAGCCCATTATATAACTTTACAAATTAGTTACAATTGGTAACTACTTTTAACTAAAATGTTTAGTTAAGGGGATGCTTGACACAAGACCCTTAACTAATTACAATAAGCCCGAATTGAGAAAAAGAAGGAAAGGAGAAGCTAGGAGGGAAAACAAATGCTTATGACTGGGGAGGGCCCACTGACTTGAGGGTCCATTGTCTAAACTTTTTCAATGCTTCCGCTATGTCTCGGCCTCATGGGACTGATGTATTGGAAGTAGCTTCGGTCCAAGATCCCAGACATTTCTCCATTTCCTTATCAAACTTGGTGTGTGCATGATATTCTTTGTTAGCTTCCTTAATGGTAGACTGAAGGGAGAAAATCTCCTTTATCTCCTCTTTGGTAATTGAGTCCTTCTTGAACAAGTTTTCCTTAACAAAAGCCTTGAATTGAGTCTTAATTTCTTGGAGGGAGAAAGGCACACCTTAAGTCTCATCGTGGAGGTGACAGTGAATATCCTTAAAAGTAGATACCACACAAGTTTTGAATGCTTCTCCTTTCTACCAATTACTCCTCAATCCTCCTAAAGCCTCCTCCAACACTTTTATTTTCCATTCCAAGTTGAAAACCCATAACCTTGACAAATTATCTTTGGCATCATGAAAAACTTTACTTGCCATCAATAAATTTTCGTAAGTTTGTCCCATCAGGAGAAGGTCTACTATGTAGCTGCTCCAAAGTTTAAGTTCTTTATCCATAGTTCTAATTGCGGAGGAGAGATTTTGCTGCATATTAGTTACCTTCTCATTGAGTTTGAAGGCTTCTCTAATGAAATTCAAACATGCAATGATCATGTCATCCACCATGGCTTCCATAGCTCTCCTGTAGATGGAATACCTGTGTATGTCTTTAATGCTCTAGACTTCATCTTGACTAAGAATCACATGTGGCGGAAGGGCAGCCAGTGGGGTAGGATCCAGAACCTTGCCTTTAGACAACAATGACTTGATGAAACTAGAAAGCACTTGAGCTTTCTCCTCCAGCTGATCTATAGTCTGCTTCCCTTTTTCTACTCTCCCAATAACCTTGGTTACTATTTCCTGGAGATTATTTATTTCACTTTTAGGGGTAGATTCTCCCATTGAGATCCTCGAAAGTTCCAAATCAGATGCTAGTAAATCTTTTTCTGCCTTATCAACCTTAGGATTTGCTACTTCAAGAAATTGATGGCCTTGGTCATCTGTCACTATCCTTGAAGTTGTTTTAGCTCTCTTTGCAGGAACAGAAGGATTAGTGCCCAACAAGGCCACCACAACATCAAAATTTTGCCTTTTCAATTGAGAAGAAGACTTCCTCTTCCTACTGTAAACAAAAGGTTACACCCATGCAAAAGTGGAGGAGGAAGAAGGAGGAGGAGTAAGAGAACCAAGAGTAAGAGAACTCATGGCACTTAAAGTATTTACCATTGTTGCCTCCAGTATAGATGTAAGTGGAGTAGATGACGCTTCTTGGATAGAGGAATCAACGGTACTTAGAGGCTCAGTGTTATGAATTTCCTTCTCTTTATCCATTATGGCTTCTGAAACTCCTATAGGAACTGGCACTTCACTAATGTTTTAACAGGAGATCTTCCTCACTAGGCTCCTTTTTTACCTCCTTCACCTTCTTCTGATATAACTGAGTAGATGAGGAAGGGGTGGAGGATTTAGGTTCTTTACTTGATGAAGGGGAAGGAGTTCGTGCAGGTACCTTCGAGCTAGGTGTATGTGACTTATTCATCGGTGTTGAAGTGTCTTTGGAGGAAGACTCTCCTAAATTATTCCTCAGCTCTTGAACCCTTCTGTCAAACTAAACCTTGGTTCTTACTAGGACAAGGGCTAGAATCTCAGCTAAATCATCTTTCTCCCTTTTGAACCAGTCTAGATACTCTAAGGGAGTATGCTTGATCACAGTATCATATTCATATGACAATAGGTCTACGTTGTCATCTTGAAGCCCTTCAAGAATCTGATATAGGTTGTGATCCTTTATCAGTTGGAGGGGGTATCTACCATAATGCCTCCATCTTGCTTCAAAGTCATTTGTGCAATCATCCCAGTAGTCCTTAGTATCTACTCTGTGATAATAGTTGATTCTGAGATTTAGCTCAATGAATTTCTTCAAATCAAAACAATTTATGGGCCTGAAAAAGTGGACATTGATGGGAGTAAGGGCCCTTTCTATGTTCTGAGCATCCAAAGTTATTTTGCATGTATAGTTACCCAAGGATATGGGGAAATGTAGCCTAGAGATTTTCTTTTCCCTGCAGGTCCTTTGCAACTTGTCCAATTGTCTACATACCTCAATCAAAGCCATCTTATCATTACAAAATATAGGAAGTTTGAGAGGAGTGTTCTCGTAACCGGCTAACCTGATATACAAAAACCTTCTGAATTAAATGAAGAAAGTTCCATACTTTGCTATCAGGTTCATGGCTTCATCAGAAAATCTTCTAGCAGTATCACTGTTTATAAGCCTCACAATGTACATGGTAAAAGCATCATTCACCCTCCTAAAGTTATGATTGTTGGTTTCAAGGGTGAAATGAGGGTAGTAAGCATAGATGGGATCACCCTTCTGACCTTCAATGTATGTGAAACCAAACCATTGTCGGGATGCCGCTAGGGTATACATAAGATAAGAAGTCATGTAGAACTTCTTGGTTTGTTGCACATTGGACAACTACTCTGTCAAATTCATACAAATGATCTCTACCCAACTGATGTTCTGGGTACCTTCATAGATGATGTTGATGAGCAGGCGCATCCAAAAGTGAAACTCACTGGTAGAGGGTAAGCCCATGACACGAGCCAACAAGATGATGAAATCAGATAGCTCTTCATTGAAATCAGCCCTAAACAGAGCTTTGGAAATTCGAGATGCCCCTTTTTTAAGGTTCTTCAACCACGAATTTGCTAACCTTGCTTTGTATTTCTCACTGTCCTACTCGAAGAGAGTTTTTGCTTGAGTTTGAGAGATAACCACGGAGTTGTCCATTTTCAGGATCTGTAGGGTAGCAACAATGGCAACAACATCTAGTTTGGCGATTAGCTCCTCATGCACATTGGTCAATTTTCTCGTGTTGGGGTTGAAGTGAGCTCCGTAGGTGAGTACAGTGTCAGCACACTGTACCGAGATCAGGAAACCCACAGAAAATGCAAGGCTACTATCATTTATCATTTACGCCATGGGAGAGGGATTTGGGTCTGTCAACCTGCTCCAGAAATCACTGAAATCCAGATGACAAACCTCACTATCCCCGATATAAGAAATAGAAGAATCAAGCAGTGAAACATGCTCCTGACCATGAAACTTGATCTTCATACTAAGTGTACAGAGAAACAACCCTTACAGCTTGAATCTGTAATAAAAATGCAAGGGAAATGGGGGCACGAGCAGACGATTTTAATTGCAAGGATATGAGTGAATGGTAGCAAGTAAGCAGTGTGCAAAATGCGTAGAGGGTAGTCCCATTAAATAGCCATTTTAGGAGAGAGAAGATTATAAATGCACATTAAATTCATATGCACTGACTCAAAAGGAAATCATCGAGAAGAGCAGAAAAAATTATCCCGGATGGCCTTTGGTACATTTGGGACATGAGGGACGTGAAAGCGTGATGCAGCCAATGCGGGGACAAAATGCACAAACACTTTTGGGACACGTAAGACCAAAGTATGCGAAGGGCGCGATGTGGCCTGTCGACACTAAAATTTTCCTCTATAATTTCTATTTCATTAATGTATGTATTAGGAATAGGACGTTGTTAAGTATAATTAGTAGTAGCGTCCGATAGAAGGAAGTAGTGAGAAATATTGTATGAGTAAGTGTGTAAAGGAAGCCATCATTTTGAAGGTGTATTAAAGAAGCCATTAAGAGGTGTAATTGTGAAGTTTCTCCCATATTTATGGTTGGAAGGCAAGTGAAGTCAGTAACACTTGAAGTACCTCATGGGTGAGATTTTAACAATTTCATGTTGATATTATACTTTACACTTATATTTTAGATTTATCATCATTCCTTCTTATCATAGTCTATGGTATTCTTGTGTTATGTTTGTTGTTGTGTTTCTAGATTACATCCACCAAACTAAAATCTGTGCATTAGTAAATAATCATAGCATGAGGAGTTCCCGGTGAAGAATTATCATAGTGCCAGATTGGTGATGACATTTTGGTTCCGTTGTCGGGACCATTCCTCGTTGGTGGATTTTCTGGAGAGATATTCCCACTTAGTCAGAAAACATTTGGAGGGTAACCTTGTTTTTACTATGCATAGTAGTTACCATGGTAAAGTCACTTTTTTCCATGAATAGTATTTACCACAGTAAAGTCACTTTTTACCATGAATAGTATTTACCGCAGTAACTTCACTTTTTACTATAAATAGTGTTTACCACAGTAAAGTCAGTTTTTACCGCAGTAAGTCTAAGTTTTACCATAGTTTACCGTGGTCATTTCTATTTTCTATTATAGTGATTCCAATTATTTGTGAACATAAGTCTTGTTGATTGTACTTGTGGGTTGGTATTTCACTGTGGTTACTTTTGAAAATGGGGAAGATTCCTGTTTTTTCATCCCAATCTAATGAAGATGCTTCCTCTTTCATTCAAGAGTTTAAACGATCTTTTATTTGTAATGGCCTTATAATAAGGGAACAATGGACTGAATTTTTTCCTACCTTTTTGGATGGTTCAACCCTTAGGTGGTTTGAAACACTAGGTGATAATTTGAAAAACTCATGGGATTTATTAACTAAATTTTTTCTTAAAGAATTTGGTGAACAACAGAAATATGCAGATCTCATGATCAATATCACCAAGCTGTCCCAAGGAGAGAAGGAGAAGATAAGGGATTATCATGCTCGTGTTCTAGAGCTAAGGAGGAAGCTCGATGCCCAGATCCGGAAGGAAGGATTAGCGGATGGGTTAATGAATGGCGTGGATAATCTCCTCTGTAAGCACTTCATTCTTGGGATGAAGCCAGAGATCAGACAATGAGTGAAGTATGACCGCCCAGCTACCATTGAACAAGCAAAGGAGATTACAAGAAGGCAAGAAGAAAGCATGGAAGAGGAGCCCAAAGAAATTATTGCTAAAGTAGAGCCTACACCAGCACCTTTGGTCTAGAATCCACAACAACTCTCGGTTAGAACAAATCTTTCTCCTAGTACATCTACTGAGTATGAAGATCTGCTCAGGAAGATGGGCCAGTTAACTATTAATCTTCTTTAAGGAAAAGAATTTAGTTCTCAAGTTGGAGATAGAGGTCCAAAAAGAAATATTTCTGAAGTTGTATGTTATGGTTGTCATAAAAAGGGTCATTATAAGTATAATTGTCCAGATAGAGCTTCTACATCCGGTACAAGAGATAATGATAAAGGAAAAACACCTGTGAATTCTTTTGATGTAGTAGATAAGAGCAGAAATAATGAAGTAGATGTGTTTGTAACAAAAAGAAAGAAAAAAAAAGATAACCAAGATGGAAATGATCCTAAGAAGATGAAAGGAGAAACTAGTAAGAAACATAGGAGAAGAAAGTTGGGTGTGCAAGATTTTCTAATTTCACAGGGACAAGGACCATACTCCATCTTAGAAGATCTATCCAAAAGGCCTGCAAATATTACATATGGTCAACTCTTGGCTATGTCTTTTGAGAAGAGGCGGGAGTTGCGAAGTGGACTTAATGCTCGACAAAGGAAGGAGGTTGAGGTCCCTATTTTGGAGGCAGAGGTGGATACCTACGCTCCACAAGCTGAGGTATTATGTAATGGTATTTCAATTCATGATGTCTTAGTTGATGGAGGTGTTGCAGTTAATGTAATGACCGAGTCTGTAATGAATATGTTGGGTTTAAAAATTGATCGCCCCTCAACACTTATGTTAAGGTCATTAAATAAGGGAAAAACTAAACCAAAAGGTGTTGTTTCAAATGTGGAAATATTTGTTATGGGTGTTGTATGTGTGGTAGAATTTCAGGTGATGAAAAATGGTACTGTTGCGTACCCAATGTTGTTGGGAAGACCATGGCTAAGAAGATTTCCTGCAAGAAACTACTAGAATGAAGGCTTCATGACACTTGGATGTGGCAGAGAGAGGGTGAAGATAAATGTGATCCCTCAACATCATAAGGTAGAAACTGTGGATTCAAGTGATGAAATTGATGATTGGACATCCTATGATTACTCTAGTACTAATGAAGTGGGCACAGAAGATGAAGAAAGTGAGGTTGATGTTTTGGTCATGGATATCCTTCCAGTCACACTGACTCATGAACCCATAAAATTATCTGAAGAAGAAATTAATTATCGTCTCTAACAAATAAAGATTGGTGATGCTGTGATGGAGAGTGAGAAGGAATGCTACCTCTAGCTCTTTTGAAAGTACATACACCTATTCACTTTTGATTACAATAAACTCCGTCAAGTAAGTTGGGTAGAACATTCTATTGAGCTGGTAGATGGTGTTAAGCCCATAAAGCAAATGCCATATAGAATGAATCCTAATTTTTCTAAGACTGTAAAAGAAGAAATAGATAAGTTGCTTGATGCAGGATTCATATTTGCTATGGTGAATTCAGAATGGGTTTCTCCCATTGTGATCTCAATAAAAAAGAATGGGAAGCTACGCATTTGTGTTGATTATAAGAAGCTCAATAAGGTAACAAAGAAGGATCATTACCCTCTTCCATTCTCAGATCAGATCTTGGATGAAGTAGTTGGCTAGGAGTGCTATAGTGTTGCTAATGGATATAGTAGATACAACCAAGTTCATATAGCGGAGAAAAATCAGCTGAAGACCACGTTCACCACTCCTTGGGGAACGTTTGCTTATAGAGTTATGCCTTTTGTGTTGTGTAATGCTCCAGAAACGTTCCAACATTTGATGAATAGGGTGTTTGAACCCTACATTGGGAACTTCATCAGAGTATTTCTGGATGATTTTTGCATCTATGGGAGCAAGATGGACCACCTACACCAGATGGAGATAACATTTCAAAGGTTAGATGAAGCATAAGCCTCACTAAACCCTAAAAAGTGCGTCTTTGGATGTTCTAAAGGCATTTTTTTAGGGCATGTTGTATCCAGAGATGGTATTGATACCGATCCTAATAAAGTTTCAAAAATCAAAGAGTTACCATTTCCTATGAATAGAAGTAAGTTGAGATCATTTTTAGGCCATGTGGGTTACTATAGAAGATTCATCAAGAATTTCTCAAAGATTTCATAGCCATTAACCCAGTTCTTGAAGAAGGATGTTACTTATGAACCAGGAATAAGGTGCAAGAAGCTTTTGAACAACTGAAGGAAGCTATAAGAAGAAAATGAAGTAGAAGGAATACTTTGATAAAAAGATCCGTTGGTCTCCATTTCATGTGAATGACTTGGTTCTTGTATATGATTCTAGATACAAAAAAGAAGACATACAAAATTTCTTTCAAAATGGATGGGGCCCTACAAAATAGCAGTTGTGTATGAAAATGGTACATACCAACTGGAGGAATTGGATGGCACTCCCATTATGAAATGGGTCAACCACGATAAGTTAAATATTTTCCAAGCACTGGAATAGTCTACTCCGAGGACATAGTAGAATCTAGGAAGGGGGAAGATGTCGACACTAAAATTTTCCTCCATAATTTCTATTTCATTAATGTATGTATTAGGAATAGGATGTTGTTAAATATAATTATGGTGTGTGTGACTATCCAGTCATCGTCCACATCACCTAGGTGAGTCATCTCGCCTTGCGAGAGTCATAGGTCTTAGGAAGTCAAATGACAAGTGTCAGATTCTGTCATAGAATCTGACATTGTCATTTGCGTCAATGCATCATAGGAGTTACATTCCTTATTTGGAATTGTAACTCCTCTTCTAGTGGCATCATATGCATCAGTCAACGTCATATGCGTCAGTGGCATCATTGAGTTTCTTTCCATGTTTAGGCATGGGGGTTACACAACACCCCTATTTGTACTTCCTATTTTTTGATCTATGAGTATGAGCAGACCCATTCTTCTTACTTGCAATCTTCTTTCCATTGTTTCGAATCTTGCATATTGCGTTGGCTTGACGTTACCATCGGAGTGCAACTTCATTGTGGTGCATTGATTTTCAACATCGGTTCTCGCGAATCCCTCTTTCATGGTATCAGAGCTGGTTTCGGTAAACGTGCACTCTTCATTTCTCAGTTGTTTATTACTTCTGGTTTCTTCTCATTTCCTCATGTGTAAGTTTTTTTTTATTATCATTTTGGAATTATTGCTCACCTCATATTGAGGTTTCAGCAGTTACAAGTTAAGGTATTTGGTTGGTTTGCTTATCAGCTGAGTTCGTATTTGGATATTTCTAGATCTTTATGGCTATTGTTTTTGGGTTATTTGTGTGTTTCTTCCTGGTTGTGTTCAGATTCAGTTCCTGCAGGGTAAAAGAAGAGCTCATTTTTTGGCATGGACCTGTGATTACTGGCTTTATTGTTTGCTTTACCCATGCATGGTTTGGGCTTCTACCCGTGATTTTTTTCATTCACTGTTGTATTTACATTGAGAGCTGCTCATTTTTTGGCATGGCTTGCTTACATTGCCTTGAGTTCAACCGTGGCTTTGGTTCTCTGCATCATTTCACCTTGCACTTGGACTCGTTCATGGTTTGCAAAGCTCTCTACCACCTCTTCATCCTCATTTTTTCCTTGGTGTGGAATCTAAACATGGCATTTTTTTGGTTGTTGGCTTCGTGTTGGTTGCATCATTCACAGGATCCTACATTTATTTCCTCTGCACTATTTTCTAACATTGAGTTTCTCTCTGCCGTGGGAGTATCTGATGTAAGCTTGTAACTTGGGCTCTTCTAGTTGAAAACTCAGCTCATTCCCACTGTTCCACTTACCTACACTGGGTGTTTTGTGTGCTGTGGATGTTTTCTACTTGTGCTGTGGCTTGCCCTCACTTTGGACGTACACTGCTACAACTCAGGCATTTTTTACGTAGCTGTTCCATTAACCCACTATCCTCTTTTTCTCTCCACTACTGTGCATTTTCTTACTTGGCACTATGGCGTTTTTTGGTGGATAGTTCAGCATTTTTTTTTTTTTGGCTTTCCTCAGCTGGCTTCTCCTATAGCTGGCCTTTTCTTTTTGCACCTTTTTTTACCCAATGGGGTCACTCTCAACTGTGCTCCACTATTCACCACCATTTGTGCAGTTCCACGTGGCGTCTTTTGGTTGACTTTACATTAGCTCCATCCTGTTACATCCTCCTAGCATAACTCGTTTTTGGGAGTCTTCACTTCCACATGGGCTTCTCAACTTGCAACAGCTCGGTCAAATCTGGCTTATCACCTTATCAAACTATCTAGGGTTCATTATTGGTAAACTTAATCTCACCTTTTTGTTTTAAAAGGTGTTAAAATCTTTTTTTTTATTGGCATTGTAAAATTTGGTCTTTTGGCTTGTTTTATTAACCTTCCGTCGAGTGCCGAAGACGAAGGGTGAGGTCCGGGATTGGCAGGTGGCTAATCCCCCCTCGTAATACAAACAAACCCTATCTCAAATTCCATGTCATTTCCAATGGGCATACATACGACACCTTTTGCATGCATTTAGGGTGCTTTTTTAATCCGTTTGCAGGCTTATTGGCTTTTTCTCATCAGTTGCGGGAATTGGTTTTTGCTATAACTTTTGACTCGTTGCTCGGTTTTGAGCACTTCTTTAGTCAAAGTTGCATGTTTTTCACACTCTAGATGATGGGATCATTAGTTTTGTAAATGCACTAATTTTATAAAGTGCCACATTCTGGGGGGTGACTGTCTTTGTTTGCTTAATTCAGCTCATTTTTTCTTGAGCTTTGTTCTATCCCTTTTTTCTTGTGGACTTGTGAGCACGTCCGCCACAGTCTTACGACAAAGGGATTCTTTCGTGTGACGTGAGATGCTATTTCTCACAAGGATCTTCTCTTCCCCTTCTTGTCTTCTCTCATTCTTGTGCTTGCTTATAGTGTCGATCTGTTGCACCCTACGAACCTTGATTGTTGTCTCCACCATTGCGCGTTATTACGCTAATTGCAAGGTGAGTGACAAACTGGTTCTCGGAACACAGTCACATCTAGTTGTAATCAACACACTGAACTATAAAGTGCCACAAAAAGGGGGGGTTAATCTTGTGTTCCTTGGAGGCTCCTCTCGTCATGGACATTGAATTTCATCGCTCCGTTGTTCAACTAGGACCAGGAAACTACCTACAATGGAAGAATGGGATACTCAATCATTGTATTATGTACAATTTGTTACCACATCTTCTTGGGTTGGCACCTGAACCTATTGACTGCATTCATCACCAAAATTGGTTGAACGAGAATGATATGGCATATGGGCTTCTTTGTCTTACTATACCAGAGGACCTTCAACGTCGATTAGAATTCACCGAGTCTGCGCACAGAGCTTGGATCTTCATTCAGAATTTTCATGGAGACTTTGATCCTCCTTCATCTAGTTATGGATCTTTTGATGATCTTGCATCCATGGACAAAAGTGATTTCACTGATACGTTTTCTTACGAAGGGCAGCCCACACATATTTCTGTGCATGCTCCTTCAGAACTTAGTATTGCTCCTATCATAGTTTCTAGTGACTCTCCTCCACATGAATCTTTGGTTGAATTCTCACCTGCACACCATACTACCTTGGATCTCAGGTTTTCCCCATCATAGAGCATCTACTGATTCCTTTGATTCTAGCCTGGAGATTCTTCCATCCCCTGTTGCTTCCAGAGACTTTGAGATTCTTCTTCAAAGGGTTCTTATAATCCTCCACAACAGGACATTGATTTCCTTGACTCAGACTTGGATGATATGCTCCAGGATACTGACATCACAGTGCAACATCATCTTCAACCTACTACCTCTTCCAAGATCAGAATTGCCATCCCACCAGCTTCTATTTACTCTCCACCGTAGCAGGTTCATTTTCCCCTTCAGGGCTCTCTTGATGATATATCTATATTTGCAGACTCTCACCTTATGGAGATTGACAGGATTGTCACCACTTCTCTTGATATATTATCTCCTTCTCATATTGAGCCACCTTTGGCACTCTCCATGTTCCTCCTCCTTTTGATCACAGACCTTTTGTCCCTTCAGATTTATTAGGAGTCCATCATAAATCATCTTCCGGGGGAGCTGGATAGCGCTCCTTTTTTTCTCTTCTCCTCTTCTTCTTTCAAGAAAGATGTTGTTTGTACATGGGCACCTTATCAAGCCTTTAGTTACCGGGGCCCATTGACACATCTTTCTTAGTTGTCTAGGGGGTCTTCTTTTCTGTTCTGGCTTACCTTCTCCTCTTCCGTTCACTTCGATTGAAGGGGGGGTGTTGGTGTGTGTGACTGTCTAGTCATCGTCCACATCACCTAGGTGAGTCATCTCACCTTGCGAGAGTCATAGGTCTTAGGAAGTCAAATGACAAGTGTCAGATTCTGTCATAGAATCTGACATTGTCATTTGCGTCAATGCATCATAGGAGTTACATTCCTTATTTGGAATTGTAACTCCTCTTCTAGTGGCGTCATATGCGTCAGTCAACATCATATGCGTCAGTGGCGTCATTGAGTTTCTTTCCATGTTTAGGCATGGGGGTTACACAACACCCCTATTTGTACTTCCTATTTTCTGATCTATGAGTATGAGCAGACCCATTCTTCTTACTTGCAATCTTCTTTCCATTGTTTCGAATCTTGCGTATTGCGTTGGCTTGACGTTACCATCGGAGTGCAACTTCGTTGTGGTGCATCACTTTTCGACATCAGTTCTCGCGAATCCCTCTTTCATGGTATCAGAGTTGGTTTTGGTAAATGTGCACTCTTCATTTCTCAGTTGTTTATTACTTCTGGTTTCTTCTCATTTCCTCGTGTGCAAGTTTTTTTTTCAATTATCATTTTGGAATTATTGCTCACCTCGTATTGAGGTTTCAGCAGTTGCAAGTTAAGGTATTTTGTTGGTTTGCCTTATCAGCTGAGTTCCTATTTGGATATTTCTAGATCTTTGTGGTTATTGTTTCTGGGTTGTTTGTGTGTTTCTTGCTGGTTGTGTTCAGATTCAGTGCCTGTAGGGTAAAAGAAGAGCTCATTTTTTGGCATGGACCTGTGATTACTTTGGAATCATTATTTTGCTTGCTACCCGTGCATGGTTTGGGCTTCTACTTGTGAGTCTTGTTTTCATTCACTGGTTATATCTACGTGGAGAGCATTCATTTTGTATCATGGCTTGATTACCTTTGCAAGCTCAACCGTGGCTTTGGTTCTCGCATGTTTCACCTTGCACTTGGATTTCGTGGTTTGGCCTTTTCTTCATTGCTCCTGTTTTTCCTTGGTGTTCAATGTTTTTGGCATTTTTTTTTGCTGGCGTGTTGATTCACCGTTCATTCACTTGATCCTACTCATTGTTTTGTTTACATATTTTTTTGAGTTGTCTGTGCATCTATCGTGGGAGTCGCTGCAAGCTTGTAGGTTGGGCTTCACTGGTTGAAACACTCGCTCATTCCCCTTTCCCTCAGAAGCTTTGGGCGTTTTCCATGCCTTTAGAGGTTTTCTCTACTATCTGGCATTTTCTGCGCATGCTGTTTTTTTGACTCATCCTCAGGCAGTTTTTCTCTATCCACTACTACGTTTTTCTCCTCTATTCGGCATTTTTGGACTGTTTAATTTTTCTGGACTGTTCAGGCATTTTCTCTACAGCTGGTTTTTTTGCAGTGGACGTGGTTCTCACTCCACCTGCCATTCTTTTTTCACTGTTCCTGTTTTAACTGTTTTCTCAGGTGTGCTTCTCTGTTCCGTGGCTTGGGCAGATCCACGTGGCATCTGAAACCCCCTTTGCATTAGCTCCATCCGTTACATCTCTGGCAGTGAACTCTTTTTTAGGTGGTCTCTCACTTCAACGTGGGCTTCTCAAGCGCTACAGTAGCTCGGTCAACTCTAGCTTATCCCTTATCCTCCAGTTGGGATTCATTATTGGTTAACTTAATCTCACCTTTTAATGTTTAAAAGGTGTTAAAATCTTACATTTTATTGGCATTGTAAGTTTTTTGGCTTGTTTTATTAACCTTCCATCGAGTGCAGAAGACGAAGGGTGAGGTCCGGGATTAGCAGGTGGCTAATCCCCCTCGCAATACAAACAAACCCTATCTCAAATTCCATGTCGTTTCCAATGGGCATACATACGACACCTTTTGCATGCATTTAGGGAACTTTTTTAATCCGTTTGTAGGCTTATTAGCTTTTTCTCATCAGTTGCGGGAATTGGTTTTTGCTATAACTTTTGACTCATTGCTCGGTTTTGAGCACTTCTTTAGTCAAAGTTGCATGTTTTTTTGCACTCTAGATGATGGGATCATTAGTTTTGTAAATGTACTAATTTTATAAAGTACCGCATTCTAGGGGGTGTCTTTGTATTGCTTAATAAACTCATTTTTTCTTGAGCTTTGTTCTATTCCTTTTTTGTGGACTTGTGAGCGCATCCGCCACAGTCTTACGACAAAGGGATTATTTCGTGCGACGTGAGACGCTATTTCTCACAAGGCTTTCTCTTCCCCTTCTTGTTTTCTCTCGTTCTTGTGCTTGCTTGTCAGTGTCGATCTGTTGCGCCCTACGAACCTTGATTGTTGTCTCCACCATTGCATGTTATTACGCTAATTACAAGGTGAGTGAAAAATTAGTTCTTAGAACACAGTCGCATCTGGTTGTAATCAACGCACTGAACTATAAAGTGCCACAAAAAGGGGGGGTTAATCTTGTGTTCCTTGGAGGCTCCTCTCGTCATGGACATTGAATTTCATCGCTCCGTTGTTCAACTAGGACCAGGAAACTACCTACAATGGAAGAATGGGATACTCGATCATTGTATTATGTATAATTTGTTACCACATCTTCTTGGGTTGGCACCTGAACCTATTGACCGCATTCATCACCAAAATTGGTTGAACGAGAATGATATGGCATATGGGCTTCTTTGTCTTACTATACCGGAGGACCTTCAACATCGATTAGAATTCACCGAGTCTGCACACAGAGCTTGGATCTTCATTCAGAATTTTCATGGAGACTTTGATCCTCCTTCATCTGGTTATGGATCTTCTGATGATCTTGCATCCATGGAGGAAAGTGAGTTCACCGATACTTTTTCTTACGAAGGGCCACCCACACATATTTCTGTGCATGCTCCTTCAGAACTTAGTATTGCTCCTATCATAGTTTCTAGTGACTCTCCTCCATAGGAATCTTTGGTTGAATTCTCACCTGCACACCATGCTACCTTGGATCTCAATTTTTCCCCATCATGAGCATCTACTGATTCCATTGATTCTAGCTTGGAGATTCTTCCATCCCCTATTGCTTCGAGAGACTTCGAGATTTCTTCTTCAAAGGGTTCTTATAATCCTCCACAATAGGACATTGATTTCCTTGACTCAGACTTGGATGATATGCTCCAAGATACCGACATCACAGTTCAACATCTTCTTCAACCTACTGCCTCTTCTGAGATCAGAGTTGTCATCCCACCAGCTTCCACTAACTCTCCACCGCAGTAGGTTCATTTTCCCCTTCAAGGATCTCTTGATGATATATCTATATTTGTGGACTCTCACCTTATGGAGATTGACAGGATTGTCACCACTTCTCTTGATATATTATCTCCTTCTCATATTGGGCCACCTTCTGGCACTCTCCATGTTCCTCCTCCTTCTGATCACAGACCTTTGGTCCCTTCAGATTCATTAGGAGTCCATCATAAATCATCTTTTGGGGGAGATGGATAGCGCTCCTTTTTTTTTCTCTTCTGAGTTCTCCTCTTCTTCTTTCCAGAAAGATTTTGTTTGTACATGGGCACCTTATTAGGCCTTTAGTTGCCAAGGCCCATTGAAACATCTTTCTTAGTTTTCTAGGGGGTCTTCTTTTCTGTTCTGGCTTACCTTCTCCTCTTCCGCGGCTTCGATGAAGGGGAGGTGTTGGTGTGTGTGACTGTCTAGTCATCATCCACATCACCTAGGTGAGTCATCTCACCTTGCAAGAGTCATAGGTCTTAGGAAGTCAAATGACAAGTGTCAGATTCTATCATAGAATCTGACATTGTCATTTGCGTCAATGCATCATAGGAGTTACATTCCTTATTTGGAATTGTAACTCCTCTTCTAGTGGCGTCATATGCATTAGTCAACGTCATATGTGTTAGTGGCGTCATTGAGGTTATTTCCATGTTTAGGTATGGGGGTTACATAGCACCCCTATTTGTACTTCCTATTTTTTTTTATCTATGAGTATGAGTAGACCCATTCTTCTTACTTGCAATCTTCTTTCCATTATTTCAAATCTTGCGTATTGCGTTGGCTTGACATTACCATCGGAATCCAACTTCATTGTGGTGCATCACTTTTTGACATCGATTCTCACGAATCCCTCTTTCAGTAAGTAGTGAGAAATATTGTATGAGAAAGTATGTAAAGGAAGCCATCATTTTGAAGGTGTGTTAAAGAAGCCATTAAGAGGTGTAATTGTGAAGTTTCTCCCATAGTTATGGTTGGAAGGCAAGGGAAGTCAGTAGCTCTTGAAGTACCTCATGGGTGAGATTGTAACAATTTCATGTTGATTTTATAATTTACACTTATATTTTACATTTATCATCATTCCTTTTTATCATAGTCTATGGTATTCTTGTGTTATGTTTGTTGTTGTGTTTCTAGATTACATCCACCAAACTAAAAGTTGTGCATTAGTAAATAATCATAGCATGACGAGTTCCCGATGAATAATTATCATAGTTCCGGATTGGTGATGACATGCCGATGTAGGTGATTGGGGAACAGAGAGCCCTAGTGAACTTAGAACATTTGGAACAAAAAGTTCCGACAGGCCTGCAGTTTAATAGATTTCAGAGAAAACGGCCGATCGAGGAATAGAGAGCCCGGAAGAACTTGGGACAAATGGGACAAAAAGTCCGACAGATCCACAAATCACTCAAATGACTCAAAAAAACATGAAATTTCCTAACTCCTCAACTTTTCTCTTCACTAGAACATCATGGAAAGGTGTTAACTCAAAAAAATTTAATTTTTGACTTTCGAAAGAGGGAAAATTTTGAGAGGACAACAAATTTCTCTTTTTGGGGATGACTTGGCTAGATTCACAGAATGAGACAAGGGAAGAACTCTCTGAAAACTAGGGGAGGAAGACCAATGCCTTATCCATTGGGCCATGGAGTCAAAAGCAAACCAATACAGAAAACATCACCCCAAACAAAGAAAGAAGACACACCAAAAAGTAAGGGAAGGAAAACAAACTCTATACACAATATGCAAAAGACCTCCCATCCACCTAAGAATTAAAAAATTTTAGGTACTGCCCACTATAAGGAAGTGGGAGGGAAGAACCATCCATGTAATCAAGGTGGAAAGAATTCTCACTAGCAAAGTGCCTGATCTTGAAAGGTCTGTGCCAAAGAGAATCAAACATACCATGGCTGCCACGAGGTTCATATATTTTATCCCATAGCAAAACAATGTCTCCAAATTTGAAATCCCTAGACCTTGCCTTCTTATCAAAAAAATATTTTACTTTCTGCTGGTGAGCAGATATTCTATCAGCAACCTGCAATCTATCTTCATTCAACTTATAAATATACATGATCCTTTTATCTAAGGAATCATTGAAGCTGGTGTCTTCAATAGATTTCATTAAATACAAGGCTGGTAGCTCCACTATTACTGGTAATTGAGCTTCCACACCATACACCACTTGAAAAGGGGACATCCCAATAGCTATTTTAGGTGTAATCCTGTCTGCCTAAAGAGCATCATAAAGTTTCTTGTGCCAATTCCTCTGAGATTCATTAACTAATTTCCTCACTATAGCCACCAGATTTTTGTTTGTTGACTCTACCTGTCCATTCCCTTGGGGATAATAATCATAAGAGTGAGCTAGGGAAATGCCATATCCATAACAAAAATCCATCATTTCAGCAGAAGAAAAATTTAAAGCATTATCAGTCACAATCTTGTTCGGCACACCAAACCTTACCAAGATGTTCTCTTTGATAAAATTGCATACTACTTCAAAAGTAGTACTCTTTACTAGGATGGATTCTACCCACTTAGTAAAATAATCTATGGCAGTCAACACATGGGTATGTCTGGAAATTGAAGAGAGATTAAGTGTTCTAATAAAAACTAAACCCCATTGTTGAAAAGGCTCTTCAATCATGACTAGTTTAAGGGGCAAGGCAACCAACTTGGACCTGCCCACAAAGGTCTGACAATCTTCACATTTCTCAATCCACTTTGATGCATATTTGAACGAGGGAGGCCAATAGTATCCTGCATGAAGAATCTTATGAGTAGTGATAGTGTAGACACCTAAAATTGGTTACCCAATTTAGTGTCCCCTAGGTTCGTTTATCCTCTCGAGTAAACCGGGGCACCTTTATATCACCACTTCTCCCTTAGGGTATTACTTAAATATTTAATTTAAAGGCCTATCCTAATTTTTCTCCACCCCATTATATTTCATCCATGGTTAATTAAACATTTACCATGTAATTCTATCTTCTACATTTATTTCAACTACTTATCTACCCCATATCAATTTCCAACCTCCCGTATCATTTTTATCCATCCATCCCACCTATTTCTCTTATCCTGAAATAGTGCAATGGGATTTTTCCCATATTTGAGTCGGAGGGATAATATTATTATCCTTCCAATTCATTTCCTTTTCACCACTTTGGGAGTCTACTCCCTGATCGGCGCTGATTTTTTTGAGTGGCACCGATTTTATCTCGGTCGATGCCAATTATAAATTTACAACCTGAGATCCTCTCTGGTTAGATTCAAAAGAGATGGTTACCAAGAGATTACTTTTTTCTGAGTGATTAAAGAGATTATGAGAAAAAGAAAGTGATTTTTGTGTAGTTTAATCCTTGAGAGGTGCACTATTACTTTGTCTGCGTGTATACAAATCTTGTAGGTCTTCACAGCTACCCTCATCAAACATTAATCATCAATCAAGCATTTTTCAAGTATTCCTCTTTGTTAGTTTCTATAATTTCCTTTCGATCAACACTAATCCAGTCCGTTCAAATCTAATTAGTCTTTAATCAACGTCGGTTTATCCAAATCGGCACAGATCGTGCCTTTCTTCGGTTTCTGGGTTAGAATCCATCAATTTCTACCTCGGATCCCCTTTTTCTGTCTTTAATCTCTACTTTCCAATCAATATTCAATAATTTGGGCTTACATTTGATCCATTTTAGCTTAGTTTGCTTTCTTCTTTTACTCTCTGGCCTTCTGTTTGCCTGTGTGTCCAATCAACGCTGATCATTGTCTGATCGACACTGACCCAAACAATCGACGCTGATCACTATCTGATTAATGCCGACCAGTCTGTAGAAACATATATAATTCAGGTAACCCAAGTTTAGCTTTGTTTTTATAGTTTGCTGTTGTCTTTCAGTTTCTGCTATGGTTTTTACATTTTGTCTGTTGTTTTTAATCAGAAAACCTAAATATTTTCTTACATCTTTTATCATGTATGTCTTTATTCATGATTTAAAACGTGAACTGACATCCGTTGAGGAAGATCATTACTTCTCAGACCCACTTTCCAGGCAGTTCACCCATATATCATCTAGCGTCATCTTTTTCTGTCAAGGATTTGTGCATTGCCGGTTTCTTGAATCTACTTTGCAGGATTGTTCGTGTGCGCCCGTCTTGTCTCCATCAGCATTCTCTCCATCTACATCTTTAGATCTTATCCAATCTATCAAGTATTGATTTCATTTGAGTTTTTCAGGGTTTTTTTTGTTTAGTTTGGTGCATTAACTTGGACAGGGAATAAGCATAGAAATTCTTGATCTATATTCTGGCACGCCAAGTGGGACCCCACCAAAGTCCCTTGTTGGTAAGTTCATTTCTTTTCCAGTTTTTAGCTTGTGTTCTTTTTCTTCACTAATTTTTCATCAGTTGCTCTTAAGAATTCCCTTTCATCATTTCGGTTTTGCTTCTTTCATCCCTAGTTTCTTAAAATAGAAATTTCCTTTCCAATAGTATCTTGTTGGATTTGTTTGTGTGTTTTTCTTAACCCTGTTCTGTGGAGCGGTTTGCTTGTTCACTGGATTTTTCAAGGGGAAGAGCTCAAAAACACACTTTTTGAAGTCCACACACCTTGGAGAGCTAAATCTACAGGTATTTCTCTTTTGCGGTGTTTTCTCCTTTTTAAGAACTTAAAAAGAATTTGTTTGTTTGTTTTTATCACACTAAAACACTTTGGTTTCGGTGCTTAAAAAGAATTAATCACATTAGGAAAGAACTTGTTTGACTTGTATTCATTGAAATCAAACACTTTGGTTTTAGTGCTTAAAAATAACATTTTCTTTTTCATTTCTATTGTATGTTCTTCATGTAGTTTTCTAAATAGGTTGGAAAATTGATCAAAATCAGTAGTGACACTATTTGATTTTTATTTTCCACCCTTGCACACAAAGCCAAAATCACTAGGTATAAAGAATTTAAACAAAAACTCCTTCCCTGGGCTCACCTACTTGGAAGTGACATCCAAGAGGAAGATTCTATGCGGTACTCGGGCCACATTATAAATTCACGAAAGTTTTTGGTATATATTGGCAAAGCACCCAACTCATTTATCACAACATTGTGTGAAGTGCGGGGGTAGGCCCTTATATCAAGACACGTACCAATCTTTTACTGAAGTGCCTTCGGGAATCCTCACCAAAACATTCCCCAAACCATCCTTAGTTTGTCCAATTGAGTAGTCCCCATTCTAAAAAGCCTTCCTAAACATTTTCTTCCTTAAAAAAGCATGAAAGTTTAAAAGAGATAATCACCTACGCTGCTTAAATTATCTGTGCATTAGTTAGGTTAATCTCTTTCTGTGTGTTTGCTTGTTTATGATGGTTATCACCCAGTCATAATCTAGAAAAATGGCTCAATTGGCCTCTTCCTCATCTGAGACCACGGCTAATGTGAATGTTTCAGCACCCCTCAAATCTTCTTCGGGACTAATGTTAGTTGGTTCCCCATCTTGGTCATATAATCCTTTCTATCATTCTAAAGTGATCCCATCACGACAAGCTTCCCCTAGTCCTTCAGAGGTGTCATCTGCTTCTGATATAGAGTATGTTCCTTGTGAAGATCCTGAATTTCAGGCACTCCTTAACCACAACCCAGTAGCCCTTATGGACTACTTAGTGCATAAATCTACTCACATATCTGATCAGGGACCTCCGATCCAACAAGTTTATGATTATATTCATGAGCCATCCCAGGATTTTATAGAATAGTTAGCATGCTTTTTCTCACCTCGAACCACGAAAGAAGGTGGTGCATCTATGCCTCCTTTTTATCTTCCACCGACCATGTTGACTAGTTCCCAAATGACCCTGCCTATCCCTAGTTGCACGGCTACCTCGGCTACCCCACAGCCTACTTTTGGGAGGCCCTCTTCTTCAACTATGATGAATGTGTCCACGCTCCCACAAATTGTTGTTAATTCTTCTATGTTTTATATTGCGTCTCAGGGTCAGTATCTCTCTGTGAACCAACCCCCTCCTACGAGTCAATCAATTCCCCCTTCTCGTCCTCCAGCTGGTCTTTCTCTTAATGCTCTAGCGACAGTGACCTTTACCCACCCTTGGTTGTCGGCACCCCTAATAACATATCTGGTAGTCAAAAGCCTCATTCAGAGTTTGTTCCCCACCATATCAAATCAAACCAATACTCACATTCCTCAATCCATTCTGATTGAGTCGGCAAGTGTAGGAACCCACCAATCATAGGCTCCATATTTCATTCAACTACCTTTCTCTCAACCACTTGTCATCTCACAGCCTACTTATACTCAGGATCCTTCACAACAAATACCTTGCCATGCATCACCCATAATGCTTGGTTATTCCTCTTATCATCCTGTTAATCAGCAGATGAATCCCCCATTAACACCTCAGAAGAACATACCATTCGCTTCTTATACGGGACATACTAACATGCCCCCTCCTCAATCTGATGTCGTCCAACTTCTTTTCAAGAAAATTACAGACCAAGAAGCCTCCACCAAAGGGGCTCGACCTTCATACTCTTTTGAAGAAGTATGTGATGAACTGATGGATCCATCAGTGGCTTTTAAGCCTTATCCTCCCCAATGGTAACTTCCTAAGTTCTCAAAATTTCATAGTCGGGAGGATCCTCAACAACACCGGTGAGCATTCAAGCATGATTGTTATCTTATAGTCCAGGATCAGGAGCTTATGCTCCGTACCTTCCCTATGTCTTTAACAGGGCCCACTTTAGATTGGTATAATAACATACCCCAACATTCTCTGTTTTCTTTCTCTCAATTAGCTCAGATGTTTGTTGAAAACTTCTCAATAAACATTTCACATAAGATCTCAATTACAGATCTTTATAACATTCGTCAATTTGATGACGAGTCTATTACAGACTTTGTCGCTCATTGGAGAGGGATAATAAATCAATTCTCTTTCTCCCTCCCTCAATCTCAACAAATCGAGTTGTTTACTTGATCTTCTGCCAATCATATTTCTTCCACTTTAAGGATTCAAACCTTTCATACATTTGAAGAAGCCTTTACGATGACACGCAAACTTGAGTCCCGTGCCATTGAACAAGGGAAGCTAAAACTTCTTTCTAAATCTAAACCATATTTTCCTCAGTTTACAAAATCAAAACCTTCAATTTTTAACAAAGACAAGAATCATGGGTCCACAAACGCTATCGTATTAAAAACATCACGAGCTGATAACACTTCTAATCAAGCACATCAGAGAGACTCTTCATCTTCTCGAAAAGGAACCTCGTCATCTTGATATTTTACTTCGTTGGGGGAATCATACGCTTCTATCTTAGAAAAAATGTTGGAAGTACACATGATCGAACTTCCCCCTATTAGGAATTTTGATGAGAGCCAAAAACGGCCATTTTGGTATCGTGAAAATGAATTTTTCTATTATCATAGAAGCAAAGGTCATGACATTGAATGATGTCAGACCTTCAAAAACCTCATCCAAAAATTCATTAATAAAGGTGAGCTCATTCTAGATAACCCAAATGCTCCCCCAAATCAAGCGCTTGATGTTTTTAAAAAACCTTTTCCAAATCATTCCCTGAACAATGACGCTTCAGGGTCTCAAAAACCAAACACTCATACTATCAGATTAATTTCTACTAATGATTCTTCTTCTAAATTGAAATCAACCACAAACACGTTGACTGAATTGAGACTCTCCTCCGCTCCTTCAAATTCTGAGATCCCACCATCCTAAAATGGTCCATCTTCGAGTCTTCCTTTATTAGAAATAGAGTCGTCTCCCTCTACCTTGCCATATGATATTCCACCTATACTTGAGATAGTGTCATATTCATCTGTCTCATCATCAGATATTCTTTCGGTGCTTGAGTCATTTACATCCCTTCAAATTCCCACTATGGATACTTCTACTTCTGTCATTCCCATTTTTTCCGTGACCATGCCTTTCGTTAATGTACCCATAGTTGTACCAACTTCTATTCCTTCAGAAGCATCGTCGATCTTGAATCTTCCTGTCTCTTTTCCTACAATAATTCCACCCACAATTACTGCATCTAAAGTACTCTCCTCACAAGAGATAGCTTCTTCATTACATATCTCTTCCACCATCAGTGCTTCCTTGCCTATTAAGGAAACATTTAAAGAGATACCTTCGACACCTATACTTCCAACTCCTGAACTCAGACATAAACAATTGGATTTCAAGCCTAGGGTTACATCATCGGTATCATCTCCTTTACATCCTCCAAAATTATTACAATCACCTTATGCGGTTGAAGTTATCACCATCCCTGAAAAGGGAAAACCAATATTTCAGACCATCAAAACTCTTAGCGCTTTCCCTAAAAAATCCCTCTCTGCACCTCATAAAAGATTAGATTTATCCACTGAAAAGGTGTCTTCTTCTACAATGCCATCTTCACCAGTGCCTCATAAAGTGGATTTACCTACTGGAAGGGTGTCACCTCATTTATCAAAACCATCATATTCATCACCAAAAGCCAAGGCACCCTTTGTGCCTCCTATCAAATCTATTTTGGGAGCTCCTCCCCCATCTAAATTAGTCTTATCCAAATCATCATTTTTTTCATTCAAGCAACCTTCTTCATCTCCTAAAACCAAAACACTTGTCACATCTTCGTCAGCTTCAAAATCTATCTTAGGAGCTCCTCCTCCACTAAAGTCAATCTTGTCTCACTTGCTTCCATCTCAAACACCTAAGGTTGTTTCTCCCAATGTCTAGAAAAGTAAAATAGTCTCTAAAAATACTTTCAAACCAGATATGCAGGTTCTTTTACCTCAGCAGTTTGTTAAGATTAAATAGGTGCCTTCTTCACCTCTATCCACATATTCATCTGCCAGATTCTATACTGAAATCCTTCACCAACTTATCCAATATTCATCTATATCTCTTCCTCCAATCAAACCCTATAATCCCAAAGGAGTAAAACCTTCATGGTTCAACTATGATTTGATTTGTGCTTACCATCACACTCTAGGTCATGACACTGAGGGATGTAAAGCCCTTCAATCTATCGTTAACAGCCTCTTGGAAGAAAGTGATATTCTGTTGGAAGAGGTGGAGGAAAAAGTGTCTCCTATCATCCCAACTACATCTAAGCCTGAACGGTCTACTCAGGCCTCTAATTCTATTAATTCCACTCTGGATGATCTTCCACCTTCTCAAATTGACACAATTCATATCGCCACTAGAGCACAACAATATGATAATACATCATCTTCTACAGCCTCTCAACCACAGGTCGTCATTTCTGCTGCCCCCGAAGGAGTTCCTCCTTCCTCATCAGCCCCGAGACCTTGGGTCTCTATTCGTCCTTCACCTCGGGCTCAGATTCCCATGTCAGTTGAGGAGAGTGTTATGAAACAACTCACCCATGCTCCAGTCAAAATGTCTCTTTTTGACCTCATTCAGTCATCTCCCCAGGATCGCCAGACTCTGATTGATAATATGCACCATATTGTAGTGAATTCAGTTGAGCCCCAACCTTTCAAGATGGTTGTTGGATTGAATATACCGTCAACCACCATCTCCTTCAAGGATTCTAAAATTCCTCCCCTTTCTTATGAGGATTTAGAGGCTCCTCTCTTTATCATAGTTCATATCAACAAAACTACGTTAAAACACACTATGATTGACAGTGGTTTTGCACTCAACGTCATTTCCTCCCACACATTTGAACAACTTAAGTTACCAAAGAACGTAGTGTCACCACTACCTTTCACCCTTCCATCATTTAACGATCAGCTAGCGATCACTTTAGGGACTATGGTCCTGCCCATTCGAGTAGGCAAGAAATTACTCCACGAGCTTTTTTGCATTGTTGAAGGAAAATTCCACTATAATATGATCCTAGGACGCTCTTGGATCCATACAATACACTACGTTCCATCAACCCTCCATCGATGCATAAAATATCAGTATGAGGGAAAAATCTATACTCATCTAGGAGATCCTTTCTCGTCTGCAGAATGTGACATGACCACAGGGTCTGCCCCTCCAAAGGAGAAAACTTGTTCTCCTAAAGAGGCTTCATCCTCTTCCATACCTACAACAAAACTACCAGATCTACAAAATTTGGAAGAAACGTTACAGCGTTTTTTGCTAGGAGAGCTTCCTCTTCTCTCTTTTGACGCCCATCTCAAACCTAATGAGTATGGTAGGCCAGATAAACAACCTGAATATCAACCAAATCTTGGCCACATTATCACCATTGGTCTTCCCAATCAATATACTAACTTCATCTACGGTGGTATTGATACACCTCACTATCATCTAGATTCTCCTCCTAGAGCCAAACCCTATTTGGCATGGTTTGATTGTCTACAGAATCCCACGTTCGCAAAAACTTATCTATATCGATGCGCGTGGAAGGGATTTGGCCTGGGAAAGTATGAACAGGGTGTGCATGACCTCGCGTCCATTTCAACTCTTAAACCACATCAAAATTTGGTTTAGGGTTCAAACCTCTCTCAAAAGCCACCGTCAGCATTCTCATTGAGCCTCTTTTAGTCAATACCATTTCCTTAGGTCCACTAACCTATAAGACTAATGGAAAATCCACTTCCATACCATTAGTCTTCCCTGAAATAGTTGGAGACAACTCTCCCACTATTAATACTATCCATTGTGTAGATGATGATTCTGTCATTACCTATCTGGCGGCAGAGGATTCTTATCTTCCTAAAACCTTTCCTTCTGACACATCTACGCTCCTCAATGAGGCCATTGTCGACCTTAATATAGGGACTTCTTAAGACCCTCGCATCATTAAGGTCAGCCAATCTCTTAACCCACAAGAGTTAGGAGACTTCACCACCTTTCTTTCCCACCATCGCTAAGTGTTTGCTTGGTCATATAAAGATATGCCAGGCCTCAATCCTAATATCATGGTTACTCTTCCAGACATCAAACCAATTAAACAAAAACTACGTAAGATGCATCCTCATGTAGCTCTACTCGTCAAAGAAGATTTACAGCGCTTGCTTTCTACCAACTTCATCTAACCCATTGACTATCCACAATGGGTTTCAAATATAGTACCAGTAACCAAAGCTACTGAGAAAATTCAAATTTGCATCAACTTTCGGGATCTTAATCTCACTTGCCCGAAAGACGATTTCCCTCTACCTAATATCGATCAACTCATAGATTTAACTGCAGGTCATGAGATGCTTTCTCTAATGGATGGTTTCCCTGGGTATAATCAAATTCTCATCACACCAAATGACCAACATAAGACCTCCTTCATAACCCCTTGGGGGAATTTTTTCTATTGCGTCATGCCCTTCGGTCTTAAAAATGTAGGAGCAACTTATCAATGTGTAATGACCTACATCTTCCATGATCTCTTACACAAAACTGTAGAAGATTACATTGACAACCTCCTCGGTAAGTCCAAATTCTGTCAAGATCATCTTCTCATTCTTGCTCCTCTCTTTGAGAGACTCATTCATTTTTTTCTTCACCTAAATCCATCTAAAAGTGTGTTTGGCATTCTCACTGGTAAACTCTTAGGCTTTATCATTTCTATTAGGGGCATTGAAGTCGATCTCACAAAAATAAAGGCTATCCTCGAGATGCCTCCCCATTCCAACTTAAAGTAACTTCGTGGTCTTTAAGGATGCATTCAATTAATGTGTCATTTTATCTCGCAGATTTTGGACCGTTTTCAACCTTTTCATTATCTCCTCCATAAAAATGTTCATTTTGAATGGGATGAGCATTGCCAAAAAGCCTTTGATGATCTCAAATCTTATCCTCTTTCTCCACCTATGCTTACACCTCCACGTGAGGGGGATCTATTCTATCTTTATATTTATGTGACTGACCATGCTCTAGGAGCCATGATCTCGCATCAGGACACTAATGGTAAAGAACAAGTTGTCTATTATATCAAGTCGTCATGAGTATGAAACGTGCTATTTCAAAGCTAAAAAACTGTGTTGTGCTCTCTTCTTCACAACATCTAAACTTTGTCATTACCTCCTTAATCATAAAACCTACATTATTACAAGTGTCAATCCACTCAAGACAATGCATGCAAAACCTTATCACAATGATCATATCAGTCGTTGGCTCATGCTCATGAGAGAGTTTGACCTCGAGTTCATCTCACGGAAATCTATCAAGGGTCAGGTCATTGCGGATCAATTAGCTGATGCTCCTCTTCCGAACACTCAAGTCCCCCTTGCTCAATTGTTAGACAAGTACATCCAACAAATTGATTTCATTTTGTCTCCATTTAAAGTAAAACTCTTCTTTGATGGGTCCAAGTGTCAGTAAGGGGGAGGCGTAGGTTTCTTCATGATTCCTCCTTGGGGTACATCTATCCCTATCGCACACAAGCTTAACTTTCAATGTACCAATAATATGGCCGAATATGAAGCTCTCATTTTAGGTCTTCAAATGCCATTAATCTCGGTGCTCGCCATATCGACATCTTCGGTGACTCTGATCTCATCGTTAATCAAGTCACTGGAGTCTATCAGTGCAAAAATGATATCCTTCAAAAATATCATGATATCATTCTCTTTCAGCTTCAATCTTTCGATAAATTTACTATCCAAGATATTCATCACACTACAATCCGATTCATAGATACGATGGATTCTTTAGCCTCGCTTATTCCACCTTTTATAGAAGACTCATGAATTTATGTGGTTGTTCAACATTTAGACCAACCATCTCATTTCAGGAAGTTGACTTCAATCAATGCCATCATGACCGACACTCAAGATGAGTGGTATTAACACATTTTTGATTATCTATCCTATTCAATGCTTCCTCCAGATCTGACCTCCAATGGCAAAAGATCTTTTATCCAACGCGTAAACCGCTATACTATTATGGGTGGGGTCCTTTACAAATGTGGCTTTGATGGTATTTTTCTTTGGTGCCTCAAAACCCTGAATCATCTAAAGCCATTCAGGAGGTCCACGACGGTATCCATGGTGGACACTTTGGTGGTTTGGTCATGGCTAAGTGCATCCTACGTTTAGGCTATTATTGGCCTTCTCTTAATCAAGACTACCGTGACTATGCCAAGAAATGTGTCAAGTGTCAACAACATGCTAATCTCACACATATCCCTAGTCAGGCCTTGCAACCCGCAGCGGATTTGTGGCCTTTTCACAATGGGGTCTTGATCTCGTGGGCCTCATCAATCCAAGCTCTTCACAGCGACATCACTCTATCATTACTACCATAGAATACTTCACTAAATGGATGGAGGCTATTCCTCTTTCATCAACCAAAGCCAAACCTATTGTTGATTTTATCTATCAACACATCATTTTTCGCTTTGGTGTTCCTCACAAACTTGTTACAGACAATGACAAGTCTTTCTAAAACAAAGATTTGTAGAAACTTTATGACACCTTCAATATTAAACTCAACTTTTCATCTCCATATTATCCACAATCTATCGGCCAAGCTGAGGCTTCTAATAAAAATTTGCATAATATCCTTGCAAAGGTAACTAGCCGAGCTGGTAGGGATTGGCACTTACACATCCCTTTTACTCTCTAGGCTTATCAGACTAGCATCTGTACCCCTATTGTTGCTACTCCTTTCTTTTTTGTCTATGCGTCTGAGCCTGTCCTTCCTTTGGAAGTCTAGATTCCCTCTCTTCGCGTCTATCTCAGAGAGTTTGTCTCTGATGAAGACTATCATCAAAACCGTCTAGCACAGCTTGAGTTGTTAGATGAACGTCACCTTAACACTCTTGAACATCATCAAGTCTATCTTGAGCATGTCAAGCATGCTTATAATAAGCATTTACATCAGCATGACTTCCAAGTTGGTGATCTTGTTCTTAAAGAAAACCAAAATGTCACTAGTCTGGAACGGAGTCAACATGGTAAGTTTTCTCCTAACTGGACGGGACCATACATTATCACTCATAAGTATGGGTCTGAGGCTTATCGCATGTCTTCCATGGATGGTATACCTGAAATGGATCCTCTTAATGCTTTGCATCTAAGGCCCTTCTACTGTTAAAATCTATCTTACACGATCTTAGTCACAAAACAGATCTTTCATCCATCTGCACCCAGTCATTCATTTTGTAGTGATTCAAAACTATGTGGTTCTTTGCATTATGTCTTTCATACCTTAAATATGAGACTGCAGCTCTACTCATGGCATTTTCCTTATGGATTTGTTCCTTCTCACGGTAGGAATACCTTAATCACTACTTCATCCACCCTAGGTGTTCATCTTGATCAAAACCACTTGGGGGAATGAGTACATGCTTATACACATTTTCTTCCCCTCTATCTGATCTATTTGGTCTAAATTTAGCTTCTTCCAAAGCTCAAAAAAAATAAAAAATGAAATGAGTTGTTATCCTAGAAAAAAGAGATGTTATCCTAGTCTGAAAAGATAGACCGATCCCTCGGAGGACAGCTATCCATGCCTTATCAAATAAAAGTAAAAATACAGACCATTCCTCGAAGGATGGCTACTGTCAAAATCAAGTACAGGCCGCTCCCTTGAAGGACGACTATTTGTTTTATGGCATTTTCACCCTTTGCAGTAACAAACTTCCTCTCTTGGCCAATTTTTTCACTTTTTAGCATCTCTGAAAGACTTCCCGTATCGATCAGTCTTTCTATATCTAGCAAACTTCCCGCATCGATCAGTTTGCTTTTCTATCAAAAAAAAAATCATGAAGCTGTGATATGAGACCTTTTTGATCATATAGAGATCATGTTTTCCCCATATGGGCACGTATTCAATCATTCATGTGTTCTGACGAGATGTACACTTACCTCTCATCCTCATCTACCTCCTAGATCTCGTTTGCGACTAACTAGTGTTAGGTTTATTTTATCCATGTCTATGGCCTTGTGTGCATCATCTTTCGATTTACCATCAAGGTCTCTATTTATGGTCGGTTAGGGGCCTAACTTATCATTATTTTTTCTATCTAGGTGTACTGCTTTTTATTTCTAAGGGATAATATCATTACATTAATTTGTTTCAAAAATAAATTTCCCATGTTTATTTGTTGTTCATCCAGTTAAATTGACATTTAACATGTTAATTTACTCAATCAAGTCTATCATCTATCTATGCTCATCTCATTCATCTCATATAAATGTCATCAAAAAAGCATGTATTAAAAACACATGTGAATCCATCTATCTATATCATTTAATTAAATTAACATCTTAAACATGTTTATTTAATCAACCATTTATCCATGAAAAATCAATCAAATCACATCTATTCATCTATCATTTATAACATTCATCTATGTCCATCAAAATCACATAACATCTATCCATAACATGCATCCCTATCTATCGAAATTAAATGCATGAATCCAATCACATAACACAAAATGATGAATATATATACATATATCTACTTGTACAAAAGAATGTATGGCTTCCAATCAAGCCATATACATTGTATCCAAAGAAAAATTCCTTCAACTCGAGGCTACATCAGTATATCTCTACAAAATATCACATCTATATGGTAAAATCAGATAGGTGGAAAATACTATCTCCTCCTCCCTCCTCAGGTCTAGGATGTCTCTCCTGACCATCTCTTTCAGAGCTAGATATGCCCACTGCCCTGGCCCTGTCACCTCCTTAATCTCCTCTGGTGCTAGCACCCTCCGAAGCACCGCCAACAGTCGTTATCGCTGTCCTCCTCCTCGCTCCATACCGAGGCACATCCAAGGCATGCTATGTTAGGTAATCCTCATAATATCTCACCTCGCAAAGGAGATCCTGATAGGTACTCAAACTCACCATGTCGGGTTCTCGCAATGGTGTTACTGCTAGTGGTGGTCCTACTACCGCACCTTGTACCCTTGACTCCGAGGTGGTGCTTTTATCACCATATTTGGCCTTGAGGGCCTCCCTGTGCCTGTGATAGCGATCTCTCTACTGGATTTTTGTATCCCACTCTTGACGAGCAATGTCTCTCTCCTGTATTAGGGTGTCCCTCTCCTCTATCAAAGTTCTAATCTCCTCGAGGGGTAAGTGCACGAAGTTGGTGGACAATTCCATGGACATAAAAACCCGAAATAAAGGTACCGCGAGCGCGGTCCTAAAACCATGATCGCGGTTATTGAATTCTAGGTTCGGTAATTACCGAACCTAGTTCCGCGATCGCGGTTTATAACCGCGAGCGCGGCACTCTGAGACAAAATTTAACAATCCCGCGACTCGTTATTTTCCTAATTTTCATTTCGAACCGCGACTTTTCTTAAACGTTTTTCACTCGCACTTTCAATACTATCTCAAAATTTCTCATCGGACTTCTGGATAGCGATAGATTCAACCATGCCGCCAAGACGAGGAGGTAAGTCCCCGATTGTAATCATTTTTTTACATTTTAGGTTGTTTTTTTTTGCATTTTAGGTTTTTTTTGGCATTTTCATGGGTTTTGTGAATTGTTTGTTTATGTATACAATTTTATTGTTTTATCAATTGGTCGGCAAGCTCGGGCTCGTGCAAACCGTCAAAAAATTCCTCAAAACCCACCGAACATTCCTCAAAACCCTCCGAACATTCCTCAAAACCCTCCTCCAAACATAGATCCGCCCCCTGTGGCTCCTTCTGTCCCCACTGAGCCAATAGGAACACAAGATAATATCATTGGAAGAATCCAAGAAAATAAAATTTTCATTGAGAACCTAATTCAAACTATAAGACAAAATCATGCTACAAATCCATCCCGCATGACTTTACCCAATACATTGCAAACATTGATTGGCAAAGTCGAGTCTGCAACCAACCAAATACATAGATGGAACACCTTTAGAAGTGACTGTAGGCGGTGGTATGCGGATAAACTATCTCATGCGGCCGTCAAAGACAAAAAAATTGGAAAAGACCTCATTTGTGCATTATTTACCGACCCTAGAACCAATTCCCCCCTGCAGTTACTTGCAAATGGTTCCCAATCCATTGGTGCCATGATGATAGAATCAAAAACAATTTTTGGGACCGATGGTGGATGGTTTTTGATTATCCACCATGCAACAACAATGAGGTTCCTCTTTATTTTTTGAAGAAATTATATTGTGAGTTTGTGCTCAATGAGGTCCCGAATTATTTTGACTTTTTAGACTTTTTTGGTCGAGGAGGTGGCTCTGCACAGAGCAGACCTGGTGCACACATAGGTCAGCCTAGGATCCCCCATGCCCCAAAACCCCCACTGCCTTCAGTTATCCCTCCTACAGTGAAGGAGGTTGTGGAGATTGATACATTACATGCATTGAGGGAGCTCACTGACACTCTCACCCAGCATAGCACCCAGATTGCATCCGGTGATGTTGGTGGAGGTGCCAGTTCTAGTGCACCACACCACTGTGGATCATGTGGTGCCGTATGCACTGCAGGCGAGACATCGTTTGCTGGTTCACAGGATTTTTTTCTATAGATGAGATGCTGGGGAATGTTTTTGGAACTAGAGCCACTGATATTGGTCTTTCACAGGTAAATTTTAAATAAATTTAAATACTATATATATGTACAATAGTTTAATTCACATGTTTGAGATATTAATATATATATGATTGTACGTCATGTACATACATGTAAAAAACTAATTTTTTATTTTATTTTAAATAGCAAGAGCCGGTGAAGGAAACATCCGGTGTTGACATGCTAGCTACTGCGGTTGGGCGTGTTTCAAACGTAAGTTTCAAGTTGTACAAACTTACATTTTTAATAAATCATTTAATTGCACCAGATTATTATTATAATTTGTTTCACGTGTATGTTGTACATGTATTAATATTTTTCTCTTTTATACACAGGAGCCTGGCGGGTCATCATCTGCTCAGGGAACTGAAGCTATTGGCATGCCTCGCATGAGTTTTACGCAGGTTAGTTACAAATCTCTTTAAACACTTTGTTTCTAATTCTTGGACCTCTGCGTACATGAGTTTCACTTTCTTATACTCAACGTATATAAAATACATACAACAGCTACCATATATAAAGTTTTAATTTGCTTAGAATACCATAGTATCTCACACTTGTACACATGCTCTGCTGCATTTCCAATACCTCTAAAATTTTTGTAATTGGAGATACATGTCATAATAGACTTGAGGTGCTTACTTTAGGTGAAGAGGATTATTAAGTGATTATTATGGATGTGGACCCTATCCTCTAGATCCAGAAATAGAAATCTCATAAGTATTTTTTCTAGGTGGTTACTGACCCAATCCTCTTGATCTTCTTGATCCTCTCGGGCCAGTTGATAAATTCCCTTATGTCTCGTTTGTAGTACTAAACTAGATACACATGGTCTACATATTCCCAACATCTAAAATAATGACACGTACTGCAAGTTTTCATAGGTATATTATTTGTACTTGATGAACTTCTCAATCCAATGTAAAATGATATCTTCCCATATCTACTTATTTACCTAGACTATATCTTGATTCTCAATAACTACCTCTAGATATGTAACACCATGAGTCACGAAGGAAAAGATACTTGACAAGGTGGAAGCGATCAACTCGTAATCAAAATGAATGATAAGAGTGATGAAGAAATGTAAAAAAGGTTATTAAATCCTCTTGTACCTTTATCTAAAAAAATCTATGCATCCTTTCCATATGATTATAAGTTTTATATGGATTGGTGTACTGAGATTTAAGAATTTACAACATCATTGTATGATCAAGAAGTGAGGTTTGTATTTACTTGTTTCTTATCTATTAATCCAACATTTATCAATACTATATTGAAATGGGGGTAATTTGTAGTACCTAAATGTATTCCCAACACTTGGAAACATGACGTGTGTTACAACTATAATGATATATATCTCATTCACACATAACTTGAACAACTTAAGGAAATGTCTCACTCTATATCCACTTCGCTTCTACTAGATAACAAGTATTCTCCATCCCAACCCCTCACAAATCACTGCACATGTTATTGAACATATGCATAATCCTCCATGTGTGTCTCAGACCTAATTTATTAGACATCATGGACATGTTTGTAGGTTTAGGATAAGTTAAACTCCAACCTATCCACCCCCTACGAACCTATCCCATACACTTCTAATATTAACTTTTTCAAAAGGGTTACTTGGCTTAGTCAACCTAGGTAGTACTTTTAGGTTTGTTGAGTAAGAAATCTAACGATTGGTCATATATAAATATTCATTCACTAAAACCTAGTAGGGTGACCTTGGAAAATTCAAGGATCCTCTATTCTCACTCTAATAAAAGTAAGAAGAAACATTGGACCATTTGATTCCTTAAGAGTACCCATAACAACAACAAACTAGGTCAGTTTGAAGTTATCCATGTTTCTTCCCATAGATCTCTAAGCCAGCAAGGTGGAAGGAGGTTATGTTCTTTATTTCCAAAGGGATAACACACAAGTAAGATCCTCTAGGCTCGTGCACCAAAACTCAAACTCAGCTACCTTTGGACACAAATACATATAAATAGTGCATTATAATCTATATATTTGCAACACACTTGCCCACCAAGGATATACAACTCTAGTCTACTCTTCGTCTGATCTATATGTTTGGTCTGGTGACGTTAGATTTAAAACTTCTTCAAATTTGAATGATGCTCTAATTGTCATAGAAGATGACTATGGGTTACCTAGATTAAATAAAAAAGTTTGTCAAAATCTTATGAAGATAGATGGCCTCCGTGCTAACATTTATCGATCCTATGTATTTAGCCTAAATAGAAGATAAAATTTAATAATGTATTTTTATTCTTTCTTGAGTAACTAAATATTGATTTGTACATGTTTTTTGTATAGCTCTTAAGTAGATTTTAATAAATTGATTTGTACATGTTTTTTGTATAGCTTATGACTGCTACAGAGACTCCTCCACATATGCAGACTGTGGAGGCTGCTGTAGATACTGCCATAGCATCTGCAAATCCACTAACCGAGGTACACAATTTTTTAAATTTTTTAAATTTTGGAGGTTCATTATTTCTTATTAAACTTAAATCTACAATATCAAATTTTGTAGGTATATATATGTGTGAAATAATTAATTTGAAATTTAATTATTTGTATGTAGCTTACCCCTCGTGAGTCTATTGTTGTCCCTGCGACGCGTCAACAACAAATCGATAGGGATCATGACATTGCGGTAAGATTGCACATGCATTTTAACTAAATTGTACAAGTTTCTAAATTTTGAAGGTATTTTAAAATTTTGGGTGTTAAAAACTTGTTGTTTATGAATGTGCAGGTTAGGTTGCAGGCATGCTTGGAGACACCTAGGACCACGCGGATGAAATCCGTAGTGGCATCTCCCTCCACTACATCCCCAGGTCGTGGACGTGCTACTTCTAGCAGGGCGAAGAGAGGGAAGATGTTTCATGAGTAGATTTATAGTCCACTTGGATGCCACATATATGTGGTCATGAGTACATCTATTCACAGTCCATTGTATATATATCTAGCCTTTGGCGACCGCATGTGGTCCCATATGTACATTATGACACATGCTTAGTTCGCGATGTATACATACATTATGAACTTATATGTGTACATATATATTTTCAAAGACGTGCGCGTCTTGAGCACACTTTATTTGATTCTTATATATATATCCATGTGTGTTGGTTAAATAAGGCTATAAATTTGGTTATTTTGGTATTATTGCTAACTCTGAGAAAGTGGGTTTTGATCTCTGTTCGGTGGATTTAGTGTATTACTTCTAGTTATATATTTTCTAGTATCTTTCTGATTATTATTTGTGGTATATTTCGTGCCATGGGCATTTTAAATTTTTATTTTTCAAACTAAAACAATATTGTTAGCTCTATATCAAGCCAACTTAAGTATTAGTAACTAGAGATGTGCTATGTATAACGTGCATTGATTCTTGAGGTACCAATTTACATGAAGAAAAAGTAATGAAATGGCGGACTTAGAATTTGGGAGTGAGAAAGATGCTTTAAGCATAGTCAATAAATGTGTAGTTTTACATGTTGGATATTTTTTAAATGTGAGAAATATTGCTTCTCTCCCTCTCTGAACAATCATTTGTAGTTTTACATGTTGGATATTTTTGTAGGTTGATTACTTTTTATTTTTCTCATTATTTTTCTCTAGTTTTTTATTTTGTTTACATGTCACTTCTAAAAATATGAATTATTATATTGATTCCATAACTTCCACACCTTATTTATAATATTGGATGCTCAATTCAAACCAATTATATTACTATGTTAACAAAAAAGTGGTGTTGATGTAAGGCTATAAATTTGATCTGATAAACAAATATGAGAGAAACAATTTACTTAGGATATAACACCATACCATGCCATATAGAACACCATGCTGGATATAATGTGTATTTGTGTCAATTTTTAGGATATCTTTAATATATAAAATTCACTAAAATATTCTGATCAAAAGGGTTGTAATTTAATTGGTGCACATATGCAATAGTAAAACTGTCATGTAGTGTTGAATTCATTAAGATATAAATGTTTAGTACCCAAAATTTGGTTTGGGAACTTGGAAATATAGAATTTTGTACTTATTTTGATATACACTTCATTTATGCATTGTTTTAACAACCATAGGCGCCTTCTTGATCTATCTCGCACCGTATATCCACTAGATAAAAATACTCATACCTAATTTTTGTCATACTCTAGACACACATCTGAATACAACTAACCACATCCTAGATCACACTCATAGCCCTGGATGTATATCATCCTACCAAGGACAAGATGACAACAACAGATAACATAACAACCAAGTCATTGTAATTTAATTTAAATAAATAAGGAAACGTTGTATTTTGCAAACGGTGGATCGTGGCACCGAACCGCCAGCGCCGGCACGTCCGGGTGGCCAGGTGAACGCTAGAGGAGGTGGTGTTTCGGTGCGTGAAAGGGTCGTTGCTTCCGGGCTACTTCGTTCGGGCGTAGTCCCTTAAGAGCTCTGAGACCAAAATATCGTTCAAATTCGACAGGTGACTACTCGGACTCCATGGCACCTAGAGAGGCCTCGTCTGATCTGGCACCTCAGCATACAGACCCTCTACAATAGCCTCTCTCATTTTTTTCTTTCTCATTTCGGTGCTCTCGCTGTCCTAATGTTTGCAAATGCGCGAAATAGTGCAGTTGGAGCCAGTGTAAGGTTGTCAAACGCTGTATTTTGCAAACGGTGGGTCGTGGCACCGAACCACCTGTGTCGGCACGTCCGGGTGGCCAGGTGAACGCTAGAGGAGGCGGTGTTTCGGTGCGTGAAAGGGTTGTTGCTTCCGGGCTACTTCGTTCGGGCGTAGTCCCTTAAGAGCCCTGAGACCAAAATATCGTTCAAATTCGACGGGTGACTACTCGGACTCCATGGCACCTAGAGAGGCCTTGTCTGATCTGACACCTCAACATACGGACCCTCTACAATAGCCTCTCTCATTTTTTTCCTTCTCATTTCGGTGCTCTCGCTGTCCTAATGTTTGCAAACGCGCGAAATAGTGCAGTTGGAGCCAGTGTAAGGTTGTCAAACGCTGTATTTTGCAAATGGTGGGCCATGGCACCGAACTGCCTACACCGGCACATCCGGGTGGCCAGGTGAACGCTAGAGGAGGTGGTGTTTCGGTGCGCGAAAGGGTCGTTGCTTCCGAGCTACTTCGTTCGGGCGTAGTCCCTTAAGAGCTCTGAGACCAAAATATCGTTCAAATTCGACAGGTGACTACTCGGACTCCATGGCACCTAGAGAGGCCTCGTCTGATCTGGCACCTCAGCATACAGACCCTCTACAATAGCCTCTCTCATTTTTTTCTTTCTCATTTCGGTGCTCTCGCTGTCCTAATGTTTACAAACGTGCGAAATAGTGCAATTGGAGCCAGTGTAAGGTTGTCAAATGCTGTATTTTGCAAATGGTGGGTCGTGGCACTGAACCGCCTGCGCCGGCACGTCTAGGTGGCCAGGTGAACACTAGAGGAGGTGGTTTTTCGGTGCGCGAAAGGGTCGTTGCTTCCGGGCTACTTCGTTCGGGCTTAGTCCCTTAAGAGCCCTGAGACCAAAATATCGTTCAAATTCGACGGGTGACTACTCGGACTCCGTGGCACCTAGAGAGGCCTCGTCTGATCCGAAACCTAGAAATACAGACCCTCTACAATAGCCTTTTTCATTTTTTTCCTTCTCATTTCGGTGCTCTCGTTGTCCTAATGTTTGCAAACGTGTGAAATAGTGTAGTTGGAGCCATTTTAAGGTTGTCAAACGCTGTATTTTGCAAACGGTGGGCCATGGCACCGAACCGCCTACGCCGGCACGTCCAGGTGGCCAGGTGAACGCTAGAGGAGACAGTGTTTCAGTGCGCAAAAGGGTCGTTGCTTCCGGGCTACTTCGTTCGGGCTTAGTCCCTTAAGAGCCCTGAGACCAAAATATCGTTCAAATTCAACGGGTGACTACTCGGACTCCGTGGCACCTAGAGAGGCCTCGCCTGATCCGACACCTCGGCATATGGACTCTCTACAATAGCCTCTCTCATTTTTTTCCTTCTCATTTCGGTGCTCTCGTTGTCCTAATGTTTGCAAACACGCGAAATAGTGCAGTTGGAGCCAGTGTAAGGTTGTCAAACGCTGTATTTTGCAAACGGTGGGCCGTGGCACCGAACCACCTGTGCCGGCACATCCAGGTGGCCAGGTGAACACTAGAGGAGGTGGTGTTTCAGTGCGCGAAAGGGTCGTTGCTTCCGGGCTACTTCGTTCGGGTGTAGTCCCTTAAGAGCCCTGAGACCAAAATATCGTTCAAATTCGACGGGTGACTACTCGGACTTCGTGGCACCTAGAGAGGCCTCGTTTTATCCAACACCTCGGAATACGGACCCTCTACAATAGCCTCTCTCATTTTTTTCCTTCTCATTTTGGTGCTCTCGTTGTCCTAATGTTTGCAAACGCGTGAAATAGTGCAGTTGGAGCCAGTGTAAGGTTGTCAAACGCTGTATTTTGCAAACGGTGGGTTGTGGCACGCAACCGCCTACGCCGGCACGTCCGGGTGGCCAGGTGAATGCTAGAGGAGGAATTATTTCGGTGCGCGAAAGGGTCGTTGCTTCCGGGCTACTTCGTTCGGGCGTAGTCCCTTAAGAGCCCTGAGACCAAAATATCGTTCAAATTCGACGGGTGACTACTCGGACTCCGTGGCACCTAGAGAGGCCTCGTCTGATCTGACACCTCGGCATACGAACCCTCTACAATAGCCTCTCTCATTTTTTTCCTTCTCATTTCAGTGCTCTCGCTGTCCTAATGTTTGCAAACGCGTGAAATAGTGCAGTTGGAGCCAGTGTAAGGTTGTCAAACGCTGTATTTTGCAAACGGTGGGCCGTGGAACTGAACCGCCTGTGCCGGCACGTCTGGGTGGCCAGGTGAACGCTAGAGGAGGCGGTGTTTCGGTGTGCGAAAGGGTCGTTGATTCCGGGCTACTTCGTTCGGGCTTAGTCCCTTAAGAGCCCTAAGACCAAAATATCGTTCAAATTCAATGAGTGACTACTCGGACTCCATGGCACCTAGAGGAGTCGTTTTCAAAATTTACAACTTTTTCAAAATTTACAACATTTTTAAAATTACAATATTTTCAAAATTTACAAACTTGACTTTTCAAAATTTACAATTTTTTCAAACAATGTTCAAGCTTCTCTTAGCTTCGAGAATTTAAAATTCTCTACTAACGATACCAACCACGTGAAGGTGGAAGCTTTTCTGCACCACTACCTAAACATAAAATTGTTAGTCAAAGAAATTTAAGTTTCAAATCAAAACCATATACTAGATCTATATACATGATATACAAAATACACCAATTAAAATAAAATATATTCAAACTTAAATCTAGATCTTTAAAACTAAAAAAAATTATATATATATATATATATATATATATACGCCATATAAATTGAAACTTGAAATTAAATATATACCAGACATGAGCATTGTAAATTCATTCCAATGAACCATCAGGATCGGATCTACTCTGAATAGCAGACAAGATTGCTTCATGATCAGACTCTCGAACCTTCCAAAGAATCTTGTTATTAGGTCTTCCTCGATATCTATACAATTGAATATTTGTCGCTAGAACTAGATGTGAATATAAGAGTATTTTCCTGTGTGTCTCAATGTCTTCAAACACCCAAACAGAGGAGTTTTTTAATGGATACCGTCGAAACCAAGTTCCAGTAACTACCACTGACCCTGTAGGATACTCAATCTCTTCACCATCTATAATAGGAGAAGTCAACTTATTTCTTTCCTCGATGCAACGACATAAGAAATAGTCTGTTCCTTCTTCATTGTCTTTTGTCGCAATTACTGCAAACACATGTCCTACAAAAAAATAACCAAGGTTGAAAAAATCAAATTTAAATTACATATTAAAATATCAATGGACATAACTCAATACAAAAATTAAATAAATAACTGGATAATACCTTGTCGCACCAAAATTGAAATTTCGTCAAAGTCCTGGATGTTGTAACTTCATCTGCAGAAACAAGTTGTAATGCTTGTGGAGGTTGATAACTAGGAAGCGGAGTTAGAGGCCTACAAATCCATCCTTCAACCCATTCTTGTGAATCACACTCAGCAGTGACAAATTCGATACAAGATGCACAAAAACATGTCAACTTTCTTGGTCCATACGGACCACGAAGTAGCGTCTGAGCTAACAAAATGAGTGCATATCACTGGACCCAGTGAGTGTCATACAATCCCGTAGTTAGCAAGATGTTTTTCTATATCAACCAAAAAATCTGCAAACTGTGGAATTTTCTTGAGAACTCGGGCCATGTTGTTTAGTACACCATTCCATATGTTTTTTCATCTTAATTCAGCACATCTTGTACTTAACTCTCTCTTGCAAGAGCTCTTTTCACACATGCCCCTGCACCGTCATGTTCTCCTTTCCATGTCCAGCCTCATTGAAAACTCCAAATATGGTGCCACTCATTCTTGACATGCATTCTGGCTCATCCAATAAAACATTCGTGCATTCTTCACCTTGGGGGGAGGGGGGGGGAAGTGATTATCGACATATATAATGTTGTTTGAAGTGGATGTACTATCAACAAGTTCCATAAAATAACTGGAACACCCTTGACCCACAATCAGTAGAATGAGTAAGTCATCCTGATACCAAAAGTGGGAACTCTCTTAAAAATTTTCGATCATTCTTGTAATGTAGGAGAATTTAGAAATGCTATATGCACAAAAATGGCAAACGGGTACTGAGTTGTTAATATTGCGATTAACATCCCATTTGTGGTTGCAATGTGTAATTCTCTGCAAATCGACACTGAAAACAAATAGTACAATAGGAAATGTGTCTTTGCATAAGCTGAATTGTTAATCAACCATCGAGCTCATATGGGATGCCTAGATACTCATAAACAAGTTCATTTTTTCTTAAATTTGTCATAAATTGAAAAATGCCGGCATTTGTTCTCGAACTAGACACCGTTTCAACTTCTTTTCCATTTTCAACGGTATGCAACTAATTTATATTTATCAATCAACTTAAATATATGTTCTATTGTAACTTCAATTTGTTCATGGATGCAACCTTCCAATGTAGGTAAATCCGCCGCATGTACTACAACTTCCATCAAACAATCCTGAGGGTCTATAAAAAATTGTCAAACTTCTTTTCACAAAATCTAGTAGGAATGAAATCCTAGAAGATATTGGTGGAAATTGAACACCACATCAGATAACATAGTTTCAGAATGAAAAATTAGAACGAATCCGTAAAAATTTAGCATAATGCCCTCGCAAAATTAAAACATGTTGCCTACAACAACACGTGGGCGAGCTCAGTTGATTTCACATAAGAAGGGTTTCAACAGTTCAAAAAAGTTGACTAATTTAATTTACAGATTCTCTTGTTCAAACTTACACAAAAAATTGAGTTGGTCATATTCAAGGAATGCTGGGAGTGATTCACGATTAGTAGAACCAAAAACTCTCCGTTATAACATCTTTGTATTAGGTGAAACTCTAGTGTTATAATGACAAAATTTAATAACAACTTCTCTTAAGCTTCAAAATTATTTTTGTCCTTACGCGGTGCTCTAGCAGAAATGCCCAAAATCAACATCTATTGAGTGATTGAAGGATATTACGTCTTCAATTGCTTCATT